>JABFOV010001680.1:0-23660 GCA_022817685.1 Aradophagus sp. ZL-2020
CACCCTCAGTGCTCACTAAGTCTAATATACACCTTTGTATTGTTTTATTACAGTAATTGCGATAAGCGCTTTTGTGAGGTCCCGTTGGTTCTGAATTTGGGATAAGAAACACTAACTATATTGTTTTCAATAGGAATATATGTAGTTTCGATGAGAATTGCCGTATAAGAGAAATCTTTTATTTTGATACAAAAATTACATAATAAAAATAAAAAAAAAAAAAAAAAAAAAAAAAAAAAAAAAACTACAAAATAAAAGAATTTCAAAAACGTGCAAGTATTTCGAAAATGTACATAAAAGTTAATGTTCGAGAAAGTTCGTAGCAATAGATTGTAATTTTGTTCCAAGTTCAAGTGTTCTCAAGATGTTAAAAACGATCGTGATTTTTATAAAATATTTTTATCAGGGTAAATGGTTTTCTTAGTAACACAACATTTATAACAACATTGCTTTTTAGGTTGACTCAACATTACGTTACATTCTCCGCTTATCACCTTCAATCATCAAAATCTGAATATCTTAATTCACTTTTATTACATTATTCAACATAGGTTAGAAACTGTTACTTGATACAAATTGATTTATCATTTGTACGTTGACTTGAATGGAAGCTCAAACCGCTTTTAAATTGCAATTAAATCGTTTTCTCATTAACGCATCTTGCAGCTTCCTTATCTTATTATGATGAGAATCTAGAACATCGCGTAATGCCGCAAAATGTCACATAGCAAAAGAACACATTAGCTCGAGATTCGTGCCTATGACACATTCGAGAACGATAATTAATAGCATCGTTTCACTATCAGTTTATCACGTGAAAAATCTTACAATCCGATTGAGAAATGCATGCACAACTTGTGAAATTAACTTGACATTGACATTGATAATAAATTAAAAAATGAATTCTAATCGATTCTAAAAATTGATTATCAGATTAACTGGGAAACGTAATATTATTTATTAGTCCATTGATCCTGAAGTCAAATGTCATTTTAAGACTTATTTCCATTAAGGTTTCGACATTTAATATTTGTTGATATAAAAATAAAATTTGATCAGACTCATTTTTGTTTGGGCGCGCTTATAAAACGCATAGAAAATCAATTAATATTATCACATTATGGTTTATTGTTTTGTTATCACGGCGATAAACAATTTCACGCATCATTTATCATATAAAAGAACGTTTAATGTCAAAATTTTGGACATCAGAAATATAATTAGGCGACCAATTTTGGTAATGTTTTGAAATTGTCTTATAATTTTTTTCTTTTTGTCTATTTTAATCGAAAAATGTTATGTGTAATGTAACTTATACATCTGATAAATCACTCGCAACGTATTATTCTTGTCTATACCTGTTTAATTGGTAATCACGTTGAGTTGGCTTTTAATTTTTTTTAATGTAATTTTAAAATTAATTAAACTCATTTAAAGTCATTAACCTTTTTAAATAAAAATCTGTCTAATAAGTTAACAATAGCATTTGATAAGATTTTAATCTAAACGTCAATATTAATTCTTTTAATATAACGATGCATAAACACTAATTGTATATGTAATTTTTATTCGTCACAATGTTGTATTTTTCCCCTTTTGCAATCTCGGGATACCATGCCTAAAAATTAACTGAAATGTTGCCGCACTTCGTCTATATGGGTCAAGAAGAAAACCAATTTATACGTGATCGCATATGAATCACGTTTCATCACACTGAAGTTATGGTTATGCAAGTAATTGCGATCATATGAATGAATAGTTGTAAAAATAGCTCAAGTATATGGTTTCAATGATTGATAAATAAATAGATTAACAGAAATAAAATTTAATTGAAAGATAAACCAAGTACAACTATTTTTAAGATTGTACAATCTATAAATATGTAACACATAAATTAAATATTCAACAATGTTACTAGGTTATTATTGGTTATGCTTAAATTACTTATCTCATAAAATACGTTCATTAAGTCTGAGTTTTTAATTATTTATTTATCAGTATTATTAGAAATGCTCAACCAAAATGACTCTCGAAATTTCTATTGCCTGCAGAAAACGATAAAAAGAAGCCTCCATGGTGTAGTGGTGAAGGTCTCTGCCTGGCGAGCATCAGACCACGAGTTCGATTCTCGTCCGGGGGCGTTTTTCACTGCCGCAGCATGGTGTACTTCAGGTGGAAAAGTTACTGGTTCGAGGAACATGTCTGGCCGATAGGTTGGCACCATGACCTCCTACTGGTAACTCTGTACATCGAATTTACGAGTTTTCACAAAAATGTTACTGACGATTACTGGCGTAAGAGAGAGGAAAACCGGGTTTTACTGGGTCTCTCTCATAGCCAAAAAATACAACAACAACAACAACAACAACAAAGCAATAAAAACACGTCAAAATTAAAGTGGATGAAATTAAATTCTATGAAACAATTCAAAATACAAAATTACGTTCATGTTAAATTTCCATGTTTATAATCGTAATTCATGTTCTAAGAAAGATTCTAAGTGATTATGTAGCAATCAAATAAATGCTAACTTGATCTTCTCATTTCAATCATTGAAACCATTTAATGTTTCAAAAATGTATTAAAATAAAAAATTTAGTTAATTAACTTGAAAATGTGATTTAAATGTTACAATTAAATTGGCTGTAAATAGACAAATGTAAGCAGTTATATATTTATTGTATGAACAATATATAATACTTATATTTTTTGATGATTCTTTTTGGTTTTTATATTCTTTCATTATTTATATTAAGTTAATATTGTTGAAAAGTACATTATTATCTACCATCATTGATGTTAAAGGTTCAAGTTAAGATAAGTAGATGAACTTTTCATATAAAAACGTTTTATTATACCAAAAACAAGTACATCATTGTAATACAAACAAGTATATTATATATTACCGGCAAATATAAAAATCTCCCTTATAATGAATAATTATTTTTAATACTGTACAAAAGAGATTCTAGTAAACCTAATACGATAGAGATTCAGTTTAAAAGCGCAGTTATACTAATGAAATTACATTCGTAACGTTTTCGAAATAATAATTACATTATTAAAACCTAGCGACTTTTCCATTACGCTTATACGTATAGCAAAAGTAAGCAGTCTGCAGTATATGTATTAAATATAAGTGAACTCTTAATTTAAATACACATTTATAACATTTACTATACGCAGAGACAAATATCAATTAAAATTATATTTAGAAATATAAAATTTACTAAATTGTTAAGCAGCAGATGGATAAATACATAACTTGTACAAAAATTACTAAATATATATTATTGAAAATTTCTCGCGACTTTGTTAATGTTTTCAGTAATTCAGTAATTTTTGCGTTAATTCAAAATCAAATCGTTCACTACTAGCTTGAAATTTGAACTGAAATTTGTCTCTCAATGTTTAATATTAATGAACTAAATTTATAAAATAAGGTAGGGTTCTATTCGAACACTATATTTTGTATTTTACGTGAGTAAAATTAACAAACAAAATAAAAAAACACAATAAACGCGTCGTATCAGTGAAATACCTTACTAATTACATTGAGGCGTTTGAAAATTTGAACAACCATTTTAACAATTGGAAAAACACCATCTTGGCCGTTTTCCCACATAAATACAGTAATTAATTTATGATCAATAAATAACAGTACATTACTTAACTGATGAGGGAAAGTAATGTGAATTTGTGTCAGGTTGGCAGAACGAGCCAAAGACGGGGTTTTACCATGACATGAGTTGACATTGTTTTCCCTCATAAGTTAAATTCGATGTTTTTACCATATATGAAGTTAATAAAATTACCAATTTTTATCACTTGTGACTTCCTCACCCGTGTAAAAGATTAAAATTTTTCCCATTCGTGAGGTAAAATATCGTACTCAAATCGCGAAGGAAAGCAATGTCAACTTGAATCAGGTTGCAAAACGAACTGAAGGCGAGTTCTGCAACCTGATATTCGTTGTCATTACTTTCCTTCACTAGTTAAGTAATATACTATTACTAGTTTGAAGTTCTTCATACGTTCAAACTAAAATTTGGATGCCAATTTTTACAGTTAACAAATAATTAGTAATTTTGAAATCCGAATAAAGGCTAATTTTTGGCGTCGTCAGTGATGTGTAGGACTTATTTCACATAGACAATTCCGATAAATAAAATACCCTCCGTATCCCTCAAATAACGCAGTGTTATACTAACTTCAAAGCCCTTACATCTATCACATCAGCAATTCTTCAAACTTTAAGAAAAAAATACGACCTAATAATTTTTACTATTATAACAATAATTTGAATAAAATAGGAAAACTGTAGTTACAACAAAAATAAAACAGTTTCGGACCGCGATTGAGCTATAAAAATAGTTAAATATCTCAAATATTTCTCTGTTTAAGTATAAACGCAACTTTTTTTTTTCTTTCTTTTTTTCTTTTTCTTTGCATTTTTTTTACATTGTAAGATTTAGAAGTTAATGTTTCTTACAAACAGTTTTAAACATTACCTATTTTTTTGTGTTTTCTATAAAAAATTACGTAATAGAACAAAACGAAGCGACGTAGTGATATTGATACAACAAAATATCGTTGTAAGAAATCACGACAATGCAACTAGAAACAGGGATTTAAAACTAAAGTCATAGGATACTCGATTATCCATACAATTTTTGTTGAATATAACTTCAAGTCATATTTTATATAAAAACGGATGGAAAATCCACTTATCTGCGATAAACCTTAATAGTATTTATATGGCATCCTAATCTACTCCTTAGACGCTAGCTATTTTCCTCGGCTTCAAACGAATATGAAAAGTGTCTGGAGGAACAGCAACGCTGCCTGTTGTCACATGCGTCCTAATCATTTCAGGATTTACCGGCGTGATATCGAAATTGTTAAACAATGACGCAATAAGAACAATTGTGCATCCCTGGACAAGTCGTTGTCCGATACAGGTTCGCTTTCCAGTAGAAAACGGAATGAAGAATTCAGGCTTCTGAACTTGAAACTTGGTCTCGCCCGTTTCTAATACAACTTTCTTAAGGAACCTTTTGGGGTTGAATTCCTTATGATCGGGTCCCCAATACTTCTTTCCAAGATTCAGCTGCAAATTGTTTAAATAAATCATGGTACCTTTTTTAATGCAATGTCCGCCAATATCCGTGTCCTTGGTTGTCACATGAGGAACTATGGGTGAACTAGCAAGCCTAAGAGTTTCCCACATAACAGCTTCGGTGTAAGGTATGTCCGTCCTGTTCTCCAGACCAATAACCCCATCTTCTTTGCCATGTTTCTTTAACACTCTATCTACTTCCTCTTGAATATTCTTTTGTACTTCTGGACGAAGTAGTGCATTAGCTAGAACCAGCATTGTCAAATTACCTATAGCAGAATGGCCACCTAAAAAATCTTCCAATTCGTACATAATGTGCTCCCAATTAAGATCTGATTCTTCATTATCCAGATGGAGAAGAAGGGCATCAGTGAAATCTCTGGGTTCATTATTTGGATCTAGAGTACTTCTGCGCTCATCTATGATCTTGCATAAGATGAAATTTCTTATTACCGCACCCCAGTTACTCAAATTTCGAAGATGCCGAAAGTAAAAGGGTTTCATCATTGGTAAGAAGTCCAAAGCATAACCCTGGTTAATATCCCAGAATATCTTGTCGAAAAGGTGCACGACGTTATTAAATTCGTCGTTCTTGTATCCAAATCTTGAAGAACACATGTAACGAGTGAACATGTTCGCTACGCATGTTTGAAGAAGTGGTTTGAATGGCTTGTCTCCAGAGAGAAGGTCCGCTTGGCTTGGGTGGGTCAGCTCTTGGATCAGTTCTATAGCTTCTAGGGATGCTGCTGAAGATAATTCATCAATATGGCGACTGCCTCCTCGTGGTGAACAAAAGCTTCTAGCCAAAGATCGTCTTTGACGCTGGAGATCGGACCAGTCGCAAAGTGCCAATGCTGGAACAGAAGAAAAAGTATTTATTGCAAAAGTCATATTCTTTTTTTAAGATCTATCATCTAGTATGTACTGATCGACCTTGTACTAAACGATGTTATTCGTAACGGATACTCATACGCTATATCATTTTGCACGCTATCATTCGTTATGAAAATTATTTATTGTACTTATATCTTGGAAAATGTCTAATAGTTCTAACTTTTCTAAATCTACATTTGAGTTACCAATTGAATTCGTAAATACGACTTGTCAATTGACTGTATCTGGCATTAAATCTATAACGTCTACTCAAATTTCAGAAGAAGGACTGTGGCGTAATCAAAGTATCTTTGCAATGCAATAGACGCGGCCGATAACTGAAATTAGATCATAGATGATCTTCCTGTAGTTTAGCCTTGAACTTGACTGCGTGTGTATGAGTGGCAGTAGACTCGCGGTAAGCGTGTATTCATTTGGTTATTACGACGAGTAGTGGAGGGAGTGACGACACCGGGTAGCCTTGACCTTGAACTTCCACGAAATCGACAAAAATTTCCCACCACTCGGACCCGATCGGCGTTACTTTCTCGGTGGCCATCACTTCCAGGTGCGCGGACACATGCGCTCATCATCTCCGTCGCACCGTTCCCGAGTACCATCCGGGCCTCCTTGTCCCGACTCGATACGTAAACACGCACATTACTATATATAGTTAGGTACATGTTACAGGACTTGGGCTTGGAAAACAAGAGTTTCTGGTGCTGGGTCGTTATCGAGATCGAGTTTGAGAGAGCAGATGCGTCCATTCCGAGAAGTTGTTAATTCGATTGTCGAGTCACTCTCGCAGCCGCGCTTCCTGCTCCCTGTATTACGAGACCACGTCCTTATCTCACGCCTTTCAGCCAACTCAGATGCCATTTTGCCGCCCTCTCCTTATCCAACGTCCGATTCAATTAACCGCGGCCATTTTTTTCACTTCTTTTTCGTGCTGCCTCTGCTTATCACGAGTGCTTTTTTCGCCGCAATCGAGATTCCACCGACGGAAAGGACTTTATAGTTGTCATATTTTTGTTCCAAGTTATGTAAGTTACCGCATCTTCAAACTACGAAGATCCCCTTTTTATGTCACTACGGACTGTTGAGGCTCCGGGGACTTATGCTAATGCGTTTACCTAGGATAATAGGTTGGGATAGAAGGGCCCGCCGCAATAATTGTAGATCTAAACACCTGACGGTTTTATCTTAGCTATTAAACTGCCGGACTCGTTATCCACTGACTACCCGGGTCCGACACTTTGCATTCAAATTTTGGATTTCGAGATTTCCTCGCGCTGACTAATGGTTTGTCTAATCGAATTTGTGGTCTTTGTAGCTCGTTAGACCAAGCGCTTAGTATTCAAATTTTGGACCCGTGCTATTTATTACGGTCGCCTATGCCAATTCCTCTCGAATTTGCTGCTAGCCTTTTAGTCGGGCTCTACGATTTGTATTCAAATTTTGACATCTGGCCGTTAGTTAGTCGTTTGATAAATCGGATGGAATTTTCGCGCGTTCGCAGTTTCGACTCTTTTAAGCTGAAATTTGAATTTTAGGGATTTTCAAATCAAGAAGGTCCGTACGGAACTAGAATAATCTAACAGCTTAAACAGGAGAAAAGTAAAAGTAACCGTCGTATAATAATATTAAGAACGTTATTTCATTTATTGGAATGGAAAGATTTTTAGATTTATTGGAAATACTTGCTGATTGATGTTAAACTTCGTTATTTTTTTTCGAAACATTTTCAAAATTACTTTTAGATTCTATTTGCGTAGAAAATGAGTTCCGTAAAATTAGCACAGTGCAATGCCCTGCGGAACAGATTTCGTAATTTTCGGCAACAGTTACAACACATCTTTTGCGGAATTCTGGAAAGATCGCTTGTTGACAGTTTTACCCGGAAGCACCTCATTCGATCAGTAGGTCATTAGGTGCGTGATCGAAGACTTCTCGACATAACTGTTCTTAGTCGATTCTTGAAATATGACGAAATGTGTCGGAACATGTATTCTCTTTTACCAGCACGATCGACATCACTGATAAGTAAATCAAATTTCACATTTCGTTGCAATGCGAAATTGTTATCCGTCAAATTGAACGAAAAAAATTTGCATTATTTTTGACGTATTACATTTATCTGTCATTAAAATCAAAATCAGAATAAATTTCTTCGTCCAGACACTCGCATAATTGTAAGAAGTTATTTTGCGAAATGAATTAAATTCGCGCGCGCACATATTTCAAAGCGAATGGGACGAGAAAAAACGCGTATGTAAATGTGATGTTTATCATCGTATACTTTCGTTTTACAATATACGCCGACTGCGAATATTTCTACATTTTAATCGCGGTTATATCAGATATCTGGTGTGAAAATAAGACAGAGACAAGCGAGAACGTCGCCCGACACAAGAAATTGCTTCCGCAATGTAGAGCTATCTATGATGTGTCGAGATGTCACTTTTTTGCCACCTTTTTTCCCCCGCCAACAAATCATCGAATACTTTCGCGTTTCGCACCTGATCCTCGCTTTTGCTGCGAAATTAATTGGCATTTTTTGCCGCTATAATTGCGCAGTTGCTGTCGACATGGAATTACTTTAAACGAGCGATTCAATTAGAAAAATCATCCTTACTGGAGCGCGACACGTGCTTTATTCGGGTGAAAAAAGAGCAAATGAATGAAATCGATATCGGGTGACAAAATGGCGAGAAGTCGAATCGAACAATAACAGCTTGTTAATTGCGGCTCGTATTTCCGATACCGGCAAATCGGTGACTCGCGCTTCATTTATCGCAAAGTTTCGTTTATCCTTGCATTTAGAAAGTTTTATTGTTTCTCGTTTGTTTTTGAAGAAAATTTTCCTTTATTTTTACTGTCTCCTTATTACTCACATCACAGATGTTTTTACACTGGGAATAAACCCATAAATGCGCACGATACAAATTTAACGAATTTCCCTTCAGGCACCGCCAATAAAATTGTGTTTTAATAGTTTTGCTTTTTTTTTAACTTTTTTAATTATTTCATTAATCGAGGCGATTATTTTTTAATTATCTTTATTTTGATTTATAAACTTTTTCAACATTCGATCATTGTTAAGAATGTTAATCAACTTATTATATTAACTTTGATTAACTTTTGATGTGTAAGATTCAATTTTTTTTTTTCAAATATGATTTGCATTTTATTGTGATTTTAATCTTTGTTTAATATACTTGTTTAGCAATAAATTTTTCTTATAAACTTCACACAGTCTTTGAAATAACAATTTTTGCAAAATATTACAAATTTTTTTTCTTACTCAATTAATATATTTACTACTAATTTTCGTGATGTTTGGATTTTACATTTATGAGCAACTGGTAAAAAAAAAAAAATAAAAAAAAAAAAAAATTGAAAACCCGTAAAGACAAATGAGTTTTTAATCAATCTTTCACAATAATAAAAGATTGATTTAAGACAAATTGAAATTAAATGATGACATCGGAATTTGGCGAGAAGCAGATAACGACGTTTAAAACGCGCATTATTATCCACGTGTCATTGTTATTGTAAATAATATTTAATATCCATAAAATTGGAGCCTTAATGGGCGCGACGCTTTATCGCGTCGTCAAGAAATTTTATTATGGCCGTATAAACAATATTACCCACTCGTCTCATTTGTTTCACAACTGAATTATGTAAATCCACGTTTCAAGCACTTTTTCGCCGTAAATATTTATGGTCGAATGTGACAATGGAAAATGGCACAAGACGGATTGATTCGGAATTGATTTAGATACATCATAATAAATATTTAATCGACTTCTGGAGAGCACCTATGTAACGCCTTTAAATATTTATGGGCCTCTCGAAAAACCGAAAATTTGGAATTTTATAAATAAAACATAGATTAAATGTAGAACAAAAAATAGATGACTGCGATAGATTCGATAGTATTTTCATTCAAATTTAAAATTTAGATGAATTTTCATTCTCATAATAATAAATGAATGAAGTAGGGAGTTATTTTGTATGAATAAGTTAGTGAGCGTATTTCATTGATTCGACAAATTCTTTTTTATTAACAATGAAAAATCTTTTGTCCGCTTTTAATTTCAAATCGTCAGTTATAATTTCACGAACTTATTTAAATTTATCGGAAAAGTTGTAACACAGACAGAGAATTGTTGTAGGTTGTTATTACTTGCTAAACACGGATGTTGTTAAAATTTGAATTTCAAATTTTCACGGCGGAAGGAATGAAACGAAAATTTCTTGTTGTCAGATTCTCATCAAATCAGACGAGCTCGGTCAAAATTAGCGAGATCATATTGACACGTGTTACGAAAGCCGACTTAAACATTGAAACTGTATCTAGTCGATTCAGTGGAAATTCGGTTGAGTAAACTAAAATTTTAAACAATAAACTGACGAGAAATCGCTGACGCGTGACAATATGGTAAATGCTTCATGTCAATCCACTCGAAATTGAATGCATACGGTAAAAAAAAAAAAAATTAAAATGATATTATTTGTCCCATTGTTTTGTAGGTTACGAAAGAAGTTCTGAATTCTAATTTTAATTACCGAATAATGGCAATTTTGACTGTGATCAATTTTAAAGTTTAAGTTCGAGTTGACTTACGCATCGTTTAATTCCTAACGTAATTCAATATGAATTATTTTTAAATTTATTACTAATTATCACATAGATGTTCATTAAAACAATTTATAATAAATTACTTCAAATTGGGAATCTTTGACTTGAAACGTTTAAATTTTAAGCTGAAATAAATTAATTTAAGTGAATTAGATTAAAATTCACTTTAAATTCAATTCAATTTAAAAATGATTAATCAAATTGTAACTTATTAATATATTGTATTTCTAATTTATTATAACGAAATCTTGATTTAATGATCAAATTATAATATATTTAAATTTGTTCCAATTCAAACGTAATAATAATGTTGTTAAATGAAAATTGTTAGAGCTATGAACTAAAATATATCATATAACCTTGTAATTCTTTTTAAGAATTAAATAATCAATTTGTATTTCATTCATAAGCATTCTCTGATCATGTTAAAATTCCATTCAAACAAATTTAAATTCGAAGTACTATTTAATTAAAACTACCAACTTCATTTTAAATAAATCGTTTTGAGAGCTAACACTTTTGGCAGAATCAAAATTTAATTTTGTCCGATTTCACAAGGTCTAATAAATGAGTAGAAATTAATATTTATACTTTTTTAATAAAAAAGGAAAAAGAATTTACTACAGCCATAACTTTTTTCTTACGTTATAATTAATTTTAAATATATTGTTCACCCATCACTTTGGAATAGTCATGAAATTAACAATCACAAAATCTCAAGTTCAATTATTAACTTATCAATACTTTAAATCGATAAACATTTTTATGAAAATTGAAAAAGGAATTTACTAAGAAAAAAAAACATAAATAAAAAATTAAATAAAAACAAGTACGAAAAACAAGTTGGAACAATGAGAAAAATAATTACGTTAATAGACTGTTAAATTCCCGAAATTCTCATTAGTGAAAAAAGAGACGGGAAATCTTGTTGGACTAGTCCGAAGTGGTCTGCAAAATGATGTCATATATGTTATAACAAATAGAGTTTCTAATCCTAAGTGAATAATAATATAAATTCGATATCAATTTTACATTAAGGAAATCAGGTATTGAATTTCCGTTATAGTAATATTAAATTGATGTTAATACGCTGATATCAAATATTCAGGATGATTTAATTTTAAATTAACATCCGTGCATTGTGTTCTTTTGAGGATATTTCTCATTTATTTTATAAGGCTATTTTACAAGGCAAATGTCTTAGCTCCGACACCTTACCTCTACTGATAACAAAATTGTACTTCAACACTTGTACACATATATAATTTTACAGTTAAATGAATGAAAAAAGTATTGGTTATAATAAAAGTGCACTTAGAAAACCACATGGTAATAGATACAACCCTCATGACTCAGGTGATTTCTTAGTCCCTTTTACTTGTGCTGAATTCTATCACTTTAGATGAATCGCTAAATATAATTAAAATACAAAATTTACAATAATAATTACTCCTGTTTTACAGATATTATTTAACAGTACATTAAGAAATATGTAAATTCACAAAAAAATTTGTACACTAACTTATTATGACTGCAAATTTACAAAAATTCAGTTTTACCGTTATTTCAGCACGGAATTCAAAAATCACCATAATTATTGTACCAGTCCATCAAATTCGAACAATAATATCAGTAAATTTATGTATTTAATAATCAAGTGCATTGAAAATCTTGCGATTTACATCACACATTTTTTAGTGTGAAATTAAATTTTGTTTAATCTATAAACGTTGATATTTCACCACCAAAGCAATCGAAAACATCAATACTCTTTTATACACTTTAAAAACCATGATTATAGAATCTGTTTGAAACGAAAAGTAAAACAAATAACTCGTTTTACTGAACATTTTTAAGATGTCTATTTCATTTAAAAGAGCTTAATTTTTATTAAGTATTAATAGTATATTATAACCAATTCACCGGCTCTCCGAACGACAAAGCATTGCCGATAAAAATTGTTCGAAATGTCAAGTAAATTTCAAATTCGTGCCGTCGTGTCTTAAACATTGCAGCACACTTTAGTCGTTCTCTTGACAATAAAACATTATCATTTAAAACTGTTTGGAGTTGGAGTCAACTTACAATTATTTCTGTCTCCTCCGAAAAGCTTGTGGAAGCGGAGAAAGTCCGGGCGGCCACCAAAATGACTTCCCTTGGTGATAAGGACCTCCTTGATCCAGTCGTAGCTGCTCACGACCACGCAGTCAGTCGTGCCCAGTTGAATCCGGTAGATATTGCCATAATACTCGGCGAGTTTGTTAAATGCGACGAACGGGCCTTCGGGATGGTGGAGCAAGTGCATACTCCCGATCAAAGGCCAAGGTTTGGGCCCGGGTATCTTGTCGGCCGGCCGGGGTCGGCGCGCGACTTGGAGCAGACTCAGGCCCTCGTGGCGGAGTCGCTTGAGTGCCCAGCCAAGCTTGGCGAATTGCAGTCCGCCGAAGTAGAAGGTCGCGATTACAACGATCAGGCCGACCGCGAGTAAGGCCACCATGGTGCAACCTGTTTCACCGGGTCTGGCCGAAAGTCCGAATCCGAGCCGGTTCGCCGACTCAACTTCCTCGTCGATCAGCGAATTGCGCCCGACGACAAGTGCGCGCGTAAACAAACAATCGACCGGACGTAAACAAACGGGCCCCGGAGGTAAATAAACAACGATAAACAAAACGGCAAACAAAACGCGGCGACTCAAGTTTCGCGCTGGCCTGGTCCTGGTGGATCGTCGAGTACCGTTAGCTATCAATTGACGTGAACGCGGTTCGACAGTCTTGTCGCTTAGAAAATTCGCGGCTATATATTCCTTCGACAAACCGTTCGCGCCGTCTTAAGGCACGATCAGAGTTCAGTGTAAGAGGGGATGCGAAGGAAAAAGACCGACGGTCTGGCGGCTAAACGACAGAGACAACAGCTGTCACGGCATTACGGATTTGTCGGCATTGTTTTCGCGCGGTCCCGGGGGCAGGTGGGGGCGTTTCCACCGTTGGAAAACCGCACGTCGTTCAGTGGGGGCGCGGGTTGCTCCGACTCCGATGATGGAAATCGTGCTGGAGTCGCGGACGCGGCTGATGCTGCATTTTCGTTACATTTCAAGCTAGTTTCTAGTGTAGAAAAAATTTACACGAGACGTATGTGGGTCGTGTGTTGTTTGTGCGCGCGCGTCCATTAATATGTAAGAAGAAATGTAGACCAATACGAATCTGTGTAGTAATAGCAGGATCCACTGAATCATTTAACGAAGTCTAACGAAATGTATCATTCGTCGAGCCAGAAGAGATAATTTTGTTTAATTGCATTATTATCGCTAAACATATGTATTATATAAATTAATTATGAAAGATGATGCAAGAAAAGTGTCGACGCGTTCGAATTGAAACGATTTCACGTTAGCGAACGTGTTATTGTATAGTTAATTGTAAAACATGCGTTGAAGATTAATTTCTAATGATACGATAACAACTTGCTGATTTGAGAGTTCTGTCTTTTGGTAAGTACGCTACCAATACTAGAACTTTGCTTTAGCAGAATCTCTTTCTAAATTGTTTAACAATTTCTATTGCTAATTTATGAATTTTGTTAACTACATTTATCGTTTATCACATTTCAACATTTTGTGTTCTTGTTTGGTACAATAGAAGAACCTCTTCTTTGCGTATACTCCCAATCCACCACTATTTAAAACGACCAAAATTTTACAACCAATCAGAAATTGTCTTTTACCACTACGTTTAATTGCTTCTCGTCAGTTGGTCGATCAGGTAGTTCGAATCACGAATCAGGTACTCCGTCTCACATTTATTATAACAGTCTCACATTTACATAAAATCTTTTTTCGAACAGAATCAATTAGTAGGATTTATTTTTGTATATTTTACGATTAGACAAAATAATTATTATGCAACATGTTACCTTTAACATATAATAATCATTAACGAATTTACTTATTAGGCTATTTCTAACTTCATAATTTATTGTAAAGCGATTTTCACTTTAGATTGTTTTTATACATTTAAAACTTATTAGCCACTTTCATTTTTAGATTTCCCGTATATTGAGACGAATGTATTATAAAAATTTATAGATTTTCTTTGAACGCGTTTAAACAACTTAGTAATGCATTTGAGAAATTTTCAATTAATACAGTATACATTTCAATTAATAATTGTACTTAATGAAATAATATTTTTCTTAGCGTTGATAAACCTTTAGACATTATTAATCTACCTTATAAACGTGTTTTCTTTAAATATATTGTTCCTCCAACACAGAATAAAATGACTTTTTTTGGTTTTGAAAATTGTATCAATATTATTATTACAAAATTAAGGTTTTTTGGTAATTATTAACACGGTCCCCGCCTTTTTTCATCAGAATTTTTAATACTTATTAAACAGTAACTTGTGGTAAAATGACGAAAATCGACGAAAACACTGACACTTGATCGCGTCGTGATTCGCAGCAACTTTGCTCAGTTTACGTTCAAATTCCCGGATGATGAGACTCTCGACAATTTGTAGTTAAAGTATTTCAAAAGATTAAGATTAATTCATGTCAACGATACCAACGAATTTAAGGTACATAATTACATATTGTTATTCAGTCAGTTAATTTTCAAATTAAAATTATCACAATTTACAGATATCAAGAAATAACTTGATAAAATTAAGAATTTACTAAACTATTATTACAACAGTTTTAAATCTAAAAGTTGCAGATAGTCACGTTAACAGTCTACCCTGTTGTGTTCACAATTTCTCAGTGCTCCCCGATAATTAACAAATAATAATACAAATAAATATAAATAAAAAAAATAGCGAAAAATCTACTTTGCCGGAAACTTTGCATTTCGAATGAAGTTGCTATTCGCAAAGAATTTTGATTTACGTTAGATCTAGTAGAAAACCTGTTCACGCTATAATTATGTAGCAATGTTTATATTAATTTGTCCGCTCGGTGTTTGACGCGAAGAAAACAATTTTTATTCTGCAAATAGAACAAATGAGATAAAATTAATGATGTTACAAAACGAAGTCGATCTCATTTTCGTTAGAAAAACAAAAATCACGAGATATTTATATTAATTGCTTTTGCATAAAAAAAGTCGTACAGTTGTGTAAAAATCCAGATATCGGCAGAAAATCAGGAAATTTCCGAATTTACGCGAACTAAATTTTAATACAAATTAAATAATAATGATTATTTTACATTATTTAATTCAAATAAACTACCGCGAAATAATGGAGTTATAAAATATCGAATAGATTCCTTTTCAATATTTTACAACCTGATAATTGATTAAACTGAGAAACTCGTTAAAATTGACTCAGTAACTCAGTTGAATTCTTTTCATAAAATCAAGTTTTACTTACGTTTTTCTTATATCATCTTACAACTCGCTTTAACTTAGTACCAAATAAAATCTCAAAATATATCAACATAACAAGTAATATATTAATACAATCTATTGCAAACCATATATTTTGATGGTAAAATAATAAAATTATGAAATAAAGGAATAAGGAGATTTTGGGTTTTTGATCAAATAAATTTATAAAACCTCATAACTACATCGTTTATTCAACAATCCTAATTCACAATGGTTAAATTATTATTCGCTACTAATTATGTTATTTAACAATCCGCTGGTATGTCATTGACCCAATTCACTGATACCATTTTTTGCTAATTATTTTAGGTTCGAACAATTTTTTTGCCATAAATATCTCTAATCAGTTATCTAAATATTCGCTTATTTCTCACGAAAAAAAAAACACATTTCATTCATTTAAAAAACGTAGTTTTGACAGTTTATTAGATTTATAAGGTAATTATTATTTTCAAATATTTTCTCCACCTGCGACAAAAAATAATTGTTGCTTGAGCCAAACCTACGCAGACTTTCAACAGAATAGTGTTTCTGAATTTGAATGAAACGTACAATACGTTAATTCTATCCGATTCTACAATAAACTTGAAGTATGTGATTTTCAAAAAATGTTTGTCGGAGCGGGATCGGATTACTAATAATTGAGATTTAATATAATTATAGACCCCCAGTTAATTCAATGCAATAAAGATAAGCAAATTCGCTTGAAATACCTTTTAGCATTTAACATTGAAATTAGATTCAATCCAACGATTAAAGTTTTTTTTCTCGCACATTCTTTGTTTTTCTTTCTGTTTGCGTATAAAATACTAATCATTGTTAAATTTCAGTTACGCGTGATACAAACATACTGATATCATTCATTCTAAAGACTTTTTACAATATTTCCATTCGGCTCTGTCTTTCGCTGCTTACGATTAACGATAAAGTGACATTTTCAAAATTTGTCGTTTCGCTCGCGTGCCGTATGTTTGGTAATACATCAGTTATTTGATAGAAGAGAAATGAACATATATCTTCTGCTTGGTACCCGCAGAGTTTAATAATTGAAATTAACTACTTTTAATTATAAAAAAGTTAGAAAACAATTTTTTCGTCCTTTAATTTTATAATATAAACAAATAAATTTATGGGATTGAAGACAACGGATTAAAAAAAAGACAGCTAAAAGTTTAAAGAAATTGTTTTACAAAATACTATTCATGATTTTTATTATTGATATAATATTGAGTTTTAAACTATGTAATTCTAAAATGTTCTAAGCTTTAAATATACTAAACAACAACATTTTAGTAATTTTTTTATTATTTTCTCATTCGTCTAATTTTATTGAATAATTGTATTAACTACATTTAAAAGTTCATTTAAAAGTTCAGACTAAAGTCCAAAATTCTTACAATATTTCAGCTTGATAAATTTTCAAAAATATTTCTTGTCATTCACATTCTTGTATAAATAGTCAAAAAAAAATTATATCCAAAAAATACCAGTTTTTATGTAAGTTTCATTAATTATTATTCAATTTAATAAAAAAAAATTCGTTTTATCACAATTTTATCACAATATATCTGGTCAAAATTAGTTGAAATGTACGTAGACTTTGAAACGATTTATCAAGTTTTGGTGTTACAGTTTTTTATGTAAGTAAATTATTAATTAAAATCTATTAAAATATTTTAACGATAAAAATTTGAAAAAATTCTAACAGAGTATGTTGTTTTTCCAAAAATTTATTTTAAAATAATTTTATTTCTGTAAATTGCTGTATTAAAATGGTATGTTATTAAAATTGTATAACAATATAAGTGAATGTAATTTATATAATTGTGAAAATAATATCAGTTTTACTGTTTGACTTTATTGAAAAAAATTGTATGAAAAAAGTTTTTTTTACTTATTATGTAATAATTTATAAATATATTTAAACATTTATTACGTAAATTTACTTTTTGCAACGAAAAGGGAACTTTTTCACCCCTTTTTTTAAATATATTATGTCATAACTTAAATATTTATTAATAATTATATTACTTTTGCGGAATATATTGAAATTTAGAAGCTATGCACGTTTCCATCTCAGTGACAAATTAATGTAAATGTCTTTACAATAAAATAATTAGAAAGAAGCTAACTGGAATACTTACTACGTGAAACTATATCAAGAAAAATTATGATTTTTATAGAATAGATAAAATAAGTTAATAAATAAATTTAATTAATTTGTAGAGCACCAGTTATCAAACTTTTACAAAACTACTTAAACTATAAAGTAAAAAAATATTAAAAAAATAAACAAGAATAAAAAAATACGTAATTCATTTAGATTATATTAAATCAATTAGTATAATCAATTATTAAATATCAGCCTTACAATTTGCTTGGTTTAAATAAATACCTCAATGACAGACATAATCCATTAAGTGAACATTCAATTAACGAATTTATATTAGTTGTTTCCATGCAGATATAAACTATATATAGGTATTTATTCAAAATTAAATATGATTTAACATTTTGACTCCAATCTTTCCACCATCCTGATAATGAAAAAATAAATCTATAACTTTATCGCCGGTATATTGAGTAACTTGATATCAATAATTTTTTTTTATTTATATATTTATTTATTTAATCTTGCGAATATTTTAAGATTGACGCCTACAAATGAAACAAGTGAAATTCGTATATACTTATTTTTAAGAAGAAGGAAATTAATTACATTTTAACGAAGTCTGTCTAATTCGTATTTAAATTTTGAATCAAAGTTCAGTCTTAATAATCTTCGTTTCGAAATTTTTTCCACAAGGTTCGATAAAATAGCACGAATACGTTAACCAAGTCGACGCGTAGCAAATAAGTTTGTGCTAAAGCTTTTAGGTTATAAAATTTGTAATTCTATATAACAGAATGTAAGTAGTTATTTATTTTACTTAACAAAATATATTATTTATTTAATAAATAAGGATTAAAAAAGGCATATTGAAGAAGTGACAAATTATTTTTTCTTTATTTTCAAATAAAATATTAATTAAATATATTTTGTAATTGCCAAATCGTGGTAAATGAAAAATATTATATGAAAACGAAACTCGTCGTAGAAATAATCACAAGTCATTTATTCACTATAATTTGCGTTCTTCTGTATTATTAATCAAGATTTGTATATCTTATACTTTGACAATTTGAATTAAAATGTTCTTAAAATAAAAAAATCCAAAACATTTTCCATTTCAAATAATCCTGTGTCGAGAAATTTTAGAAACAATCTGATTGTTTTAAATTACTTGGCGAAAAAGGGTGTGGAAGTTAAACGCAGAGGGTAGAGGTGTAAAAATTATTCTCTACGAAGTTCAATATATATATTTTGTAATTAGCAAAAAATATGACCTTATATCAAATAAAAGAATTCATGACAAAAAGCTATTCTCGTGATAAAAGAATAAAAGAAATGAAGAATAAAAGAAAGATAATTTTACAATAAGTAATAAATGAGAAAAACACAAAAGAACGATTTTACTTAATATCAAATAAATTTTGCGACACAATATTTTCAACAATGCATCGATAGTAAAGTCTTTCACATAATGAATAATTCTAATATATTTATATTGTACTCTAAAATTAAATCTAATTAAAATAAAAGCCAAATTTCATCCAATTTATTTTTAACTAATGTGCTAGTCTAATAATACAATAAGTAATTAATTATAAAGTGCTTAAAATATCTAAATATTATAATAGTGTATAAAATGTATTTATAGTTCATAAATACACTGAGAGAAATACCATATTTTTTATGTACATCAGCTGGTGCAAAACAATACGATCTGGTGTCGTTTTCAATATACATTGATATATTAACATTGACAATTATTGCAGAAACAATAAAATTATAATGTTTTTTTTTTAATTATTATTGTATCTAATCTATGTCAAATCAAACTGAAACGTAATTATTTAAAATTAATTTATTTTATAGATAGTCAAACTTATCTCCATACAGATACTTTCATTAAAATATTTATCAATAGCATTTAAATTCTAATTTTAAATATGTTAGTCATAAATATCTTTTGTGATATACAAAGAAAAGAAAGAAATCTTTAAACGAAGAAGAGGTGGTAATGTTATTTATTTCAATATAAAGTACTTGCAACCATTCAAGGATATCAGTATTCTATTATTTTTTTCTAAGTTTAACAACAACAAGCACATAAAACATTATTTTTGTCCAGCTGACGAACAAACAATTGTTGTTAAAGAGCTGGTAAGTTTGACTCTAGAAGTGTCCAGAATTCTCCATTTTCTAATAAGATTTCAATACGTTTTTGATAATTTGCATACAAATTGTTGCAGAATCAAATTTGTACAAAGAAGACGTTCAAGAACTTTGTGCTCTATATGTTCACTGAAAATTGTTTCTAAATCTATTATCATTTTTTTCTATTTCGTTGAAAATACAAGACGACAACAACCCGTATTACTTTTAAATATAGTCACGAAATATGATGAAAACCGAACTATTTATTACAAAAGTGTACTGTACCTGATGACTCAGAACTGATTTGCATATCGTCATTTAATTTTCTGTTTCATATAATATTACGTTACTTAAAGATTTTTGAGATCATTACTTTCACGTATTCTGGGTATTCGAAATTTATCGAAACCCGTTCGAAATCTGACGTCAATTTTTTAGCGAACGATTACAGTGTTCTTGTCGTTTTCTTATTTGTTACGTTTGAATATCTAAAGTACACGTAACCGCTCTAGAATGTAATTTTCTTTTATTTATTAAGTATGGCGTTTTTTTTTTAATATAATAATTGAAATATTCATAACTGTGTGATTAATAAAAGTAATTAATTAGCAGCATATAATACAAAACAAGAGCAGAATGATAATTTTTTGAATTAATATTCTGGGCTTAAAAATAAACAAGAATTATCTAGAAAGTAAATTTTAACTACGACGCATTTTAATTTTGAATTGTAATTATGTCAATTAATTAGAAAAAAAAAAAAAAAAAAAAAGAATGAATTCCCGTAAAAAATTGTCACAACATTTCTTAAAAACTGTCCCTTTGATAAATCAACGAAATTTAACATAACCGGAATCTTATTGCGGTGGCCTGATTTTGATAAAATTCTTCCGAAACAGTCAAAAGAGCTTCTCACAGTTTCGGCTTGATATTTGGTTACATTTGTTTACTTCAGTCTCGCCATCATTTATATTGCTACTTATAACTTTTTATTTTTTATACGATCTTTGGTGGTTCTATTAATGTTTTCATTTTGAATAGAATTACGTTAAGGTGTAACAGAAACAAGGATGAAAGACCACTAAAATCTATTTTTTAATATGTGTTTAGTGGCTTTTATCCTTTTCTATCTGACAGCACTGATTACGTTTATTCTATGTTTATTGTTTACATGTCATGACCTCCGTTATTTACATTTTTAATTTGTGCTATTTTTTTTCTTGTGTTTACAAGCACGATATTATCTCCATTTACTATTCGCACTGATTTGTTTACGTTTTCTCAATGAAATCAATTGATCGAGTCAATATGTTAATTTTGTATACTTCATACACTATGACGCATACATTAAAAGATGTTTGGAGAATATTCTCAATACTTGTTGGGAGTTGAATTATCGTTTCAGAAACGATTTAAACGTCTTGGTCCCGTTAGGGAAAGTTCATACAAATGACATCATCGATTACTTCGAATCCAATTTGAATCGGTTACTGGTTTGTTTACTTTTATGTTGACTACTTCATAACCTGAATAGGGTTTTAATAACACTTTCATACGTTAACAATTAATCATGCTTTTGCAATTCAAGGCAATATGCTATTGAAATTGACAAGCAATCATGCATTTAATTTAATTCGCAAAATAGTCCAATCTTCAGATTAGAATTACACTCTTAAAAATAACATCTTTTGATTGAAATTGTTAAAATTTCATTTGAAAAAAAACCCAGTCAATTGTATTAAATAAGTACTGATCAGGACCCGGTTAGTGAAAATTTATTTTAGTAATTTCTACTAGAAATGTGTATGAAAAATAACTACACCTGACAAGCAATTTGAAGCAATTGTGAATTTACAATTATAAGAGAAACATAGAAAGACGTATTGAAGATTTAAGATTTCACAAAAATTCCGATAAAAAGCAAAAATCATATTACACGTAAAGAAAAAATAAAATCTTGTAAAAATCAGAACATTTTACGTTCTTTTACTGAAGTGTTTATTCACATTGAACTTTTTCTTTCAGAAGGATTTTGACTCAGGCCGAGGCGCTGAACTTCGAATCTTGATATCTTAACTACACCATCACGTTATATCTGTAAGTTTTTAACCTATTTCAAATATTAACGTTGAATATCTACTACCACTTCCAATTTAGTTTTCTTTTTCCTTGTAAAAATAAGACCAACAATATTTAGCTAACAGTTCAGTAATGGTATTCTTCTGGTATGCATGCTACATGCAGACCTAATTCGATTATATGCTGAGCCTATATATAATCGATCCTTGTTAAACGAAAGGAACTTACAAAAAAAAAAAAAAGAAAAAAACGGCTATTTTCAAAACTACCAAGTTTGACAAATATTTTAAGAAGATTCCAAAAATATGTTGAGTACATTAAAACCAAAATTGTAATTAAACGGATAATTTTTAAAGAAATTCGATAATGTTAATCATGTAACGTTTCAGTGTTATAATTGATATGATTAGAATGTACTCGTTCATAAAATACGTTTGCATACGTTCTAGATCCATCGGTCATAAATAGTTTAGCTATTCATATACCTTTACAAGTAAAACATTACAAATGTAAATAAGACAATAATAAAAACATTGCCATTGTACGCTAAAATATGATAACAGGTTTCGTATTCGTCTGGAAAAATCTAAAATGCACGTTATACTTGAACGTAACAATTTCAAAAAATGTTATAATAATCTCAAATGACGCAAATTGTTTATGAGTCATTGGACGAGATATGGTTCACGATTGCAATCAATGCTTCACTACAAAGTAAAGTATAATATGATTGTTTATAAAAATTTTATATTTTTTTTTAATTTATAAAAATTTTGTGCGTAGCAGAATCTGTAACAGAACGTCCTATCCGCAAGTATTTCATTATATCCTCGATATTCCTTATGGATATACTAAGCATACTTGTAGGAAGGACATTTTTTATATTCTTGAGATACTATTGACGATAATACTATTCGCACTCAGAAAACTGTACAATAAACTTGAAGGGTTTCATCACTATAACCAAACGGAGAACAACTTAAAACAATTACAAGTGTTGTTGATTAAGCTCCAGTGTTCTATTACGAACTTGCCGTTGGTCCAATATTATTGATCCAACAAGGAAATGTCTTCAGATCAACAACACTCTTCACTCTTTTAAGATCCAGCGTTCAATCACCAGCGTATCGTTGGTCCGATGACATTTTTATAATAACGTTTGCAAACGTTGTCATACATTTCCTACTGACCCAAATCATTTCCGAGCACGTAAACACTTGAAAAACATTCGACCACGTGGACTCCGGGCAAAAATGCGAAGCAACCCAACTTAACCGGACTCGAAGCGTAAAGT
>JABFOV010001681.1:0-23657 GCA_022817685.1 Aradophagus sp. ZL-2020
CAGTGGACCGATCGGTCGACACACGCGACTCAAGCAGACCAAACAATCTCAGAATGCATTACCATCTCATCGATGCACGCGCTGCGCCGGCTATATCGATTTCGGACTGCGAAACTTTCATCGGCCGAACAGGCCAGACGAGTTTTCCCCGGGGAATATTTATTATCGAAAATCCAACTCCGAGCGAAAGAATGAAATTTCCTGCCGGCGCGGTCCGGATGCCGTATGAAAAATTTTTGTCTTACAATTCACAGGCCGAATGAATAATACCGATCCGGCGTTAATTTATTAAACCGACGAGCTGCTTCGACTGTGATAAATCGTATGATTCAAAATTGGCCTTAAACGATAAATTAAGCTGTGCGCGCACGCGCGTACCCCCTCCCCTGTTCCCGAACCTTTTTTCCCCTCCCGTTTTAATCGCCGCAGCCTAATTGGCTAGACTCGCGAATAAACATTTTGTCACGCTTGATCGTATAATTTGTTCGACCGCTCCTCGCTTTTCCTTTTCGAATTCGACGCATGCGCATGCTTTTGTAATTAAGACTGCCACGTTTGCACGTACGCACATATCTGGATGTTAGTAAAACGATGGATAAATTTAACGAATTGCTCTAAACGTAAGGCCGTAAGTCGTCTTAATAGGAAGATCATAGTAGGGGCTTCTTGAAGTTAAAGCAATTATTACAGTTTTGTAAATATGATATTTAAGTTTTAAGTAGGTGATATGTGCCATGTCGTTGCCAGACAAAATAAGCTGGCAACAGTATGGCTTATGTCTGGCAAAAGGCTGGCCCGCGCTTGTGATCCAGACTTGATACCAGACTCAAGCCAAACTCATGCTAATCTAATGCCAAACTTGTTTTCCCACCCGGGTACCGGTATAAAGAAGAAAGTAAACTTTAAAAAATTGGAATAAGCACACAAAGCTTTTTAAGTGATGCTGAAGCCTATTGTAGGTTATTTTAAAGCATCCAAATTGAGATTAAAAGAACTACAAAATGGTCACATGAATAGACCAACAGGGAAAGTAAATGATATTCTGATGATTGAGAAAATGCAAGGATAATGTTTTAGAATGGATCATAGCGTCTTATTAAAAGGAATAACTTTCTCTCTTCTATTGTAAGTATCATTGGCAAAATTTATAGATGTTGGAATACAACTTGTCAAGAATATTCAGAGAAGAAAGAGGAAAATAGAAAGCCAAATGGAAAAACACCCTTATATATTCAATTGGTTAGATTGACAACATTGAAGAGCCAATTTCACATATAGGAGATAGAGAAGAAAATAAGATGACCCCCAACCTTATTATTTTCTATTATTGCCCAAAAAACGCAGGTTTGGAAGTACTAGTTAATCTTGATTTCTCGGGTAAAGAAACTACTCTGTTTTGGAAAGATCTCAAGGATGTACGCTGGCAAATAAATGGTCAGCTTAATGAAGTACATGCTCAACAACGGAAACTTTGTACAATGGTAAATTGAAAATGAACACAAACAAATAATAAACAATTACAGATAGTTGGAAGAGGGAGTTATAAGAACAAAATACAAATTTAAAGATTCCCACATTTCACAATTGTCTTACAATGTCTCGAATTAACAATCACGACGCTACCCAAAATCGCAACCCTAAGTTAGTGACCCCATAGGGCGGCAAGTGTTTTCGATCGCCGATAGCGTGGCTCGGTTTGCCTGAATTCGCTAGAACGGTGCCGTGTTCGACTATTTGCTCCACTCCTGCAAAACTCCACTTAGTTTTGCGACACTTCACCTGCGGAATGATGCGCGCTCGTAGAGCCCCGTATGGCCTTCGCGCGGTGTTTTTATTGACAGTCCGAAGTATTTATTTAATGTTGTAAAACGTAATGGAGCCAGCACAGTCTCAGACTTGACTACCAAGAATCCGGCACCCAGTAGTATTCCAATGTCAAACTATTTGATCGACTCTTGCAAATTCCCACTGGATACCTTTTTTCTCATTCATTATCATTTTCTCTCTATACGTAGTCTAAAAATTAAAACATTTATGAGCAATTAACCAATGATTAATTTACAATAAATACTTCTTGCGACAATTGAAGTAATCAACATAATATATCAAAGCATATTATTTTATCCCTTTTTAATTAACATATATCTGCTTATTGCACTGTAAAAACTAGTGTTTTATTTCAAAACGTTTTTGTACTCTCATATTAAATTCAATGTAACTAAACAAAACAATACGTAACTAAACCATAAATTCAAGAAAAATTTAGAGAACAAAATTTGAAGAAAACTTATTTAAACAGCTTAAACGCATATAATAAATTTTAAGAAAGAAACAACGATTTCTGGCGACGACAGATAGTATACAATAAATGTATACAATATCGATTAAATTTTCCAAACTATTTATTGATCTAAAGTTAGATAATTTATGTGATCAATAATTGATTACTACAAGTAATTAATCAGAGACAGTAAACCGTAAATAGTTTATTATATGATACCGTGCATGTTACTATATCTATTGTGACAATTACAATATAGTCTTCTCAATAAACGTAACAACTTTAACATTTTTAATTGTACCAACCGATCAGTTTTCGTTTCATTGAACCGTAAATTTAAATTTAAAATAATGTTGACTAATTTTGCATTACTTTTCATAAAATGTAGAGTGAATATTTTTTTATTTTTCAAATTAAA
This sequence comes from Aradophagus sp. ZL-2020, assembly GCA_022817685.1. NCBI lineage: Eukaryota > Metazoa > Arthropoda > Insecta > Hymenoptera > Scelionidae > Aradophagus > Aradophagus sp. ZL-2020. The sequence continues at coordinate 2,700 of JABFOV010001681.1, forward strand.
CTCTATTGAGAGTGCTCATATATGTATTTGTGTATTTGTATTTTGTATTCCTCAATACAAATTTGAAGCATTCTTAGAATAGCACAGTCTAAACCCTTTAACATTTTGTCTTGCAGAACACGCTTCCTGAAATTTAGGGGAAAATTTAATATACATTATTCTTAATGTAAATGAATGAATAAATAAATAAAAGTAGAACCATAATGTAACACGTGCAGTCTAAACTATACTACAGTCTAGACTATAGTCTACGCAGTCTATTTGGCTGAGTATAATGTACATCTAGCAAAACATTAGTCTTCACTATTTTCCACAGCTTGTGTGTATAAGTTTGAAATTTTGAATTGGCACGTAGCTTAACAAATGTTTGATCAAAAGAGGGACAGTAAAATCGGTCGACGGATCGTTGATATTTCGCGAAAAGACATGGATCTTTAGCTGGCATCGGAAGCAGCTGCGAAAGAACGGATGGATCACAAATCAGGACGGGAAGCTGAATGACGCAAAACACGCCTAGGTAAATTTAAATTGCGCATGGACTGGCCGAACTCGACATTTTGGCAAAACAGCGTATCGTGGGACTGGCCATACGCCAGGGATGCACGTTCGTGTCGTTTTCTTGTATTATCGTTTTGTTGCTCGCCTTGCGTACATGCTAAAAATTCGAACTTGTATCACGTTTTCCGCTTACTTTGTGTTTTCGGCATCCTCCGCGCAATCTTTCGTCGCTGATTGAAAGAGAGCGGCCGACAAACACTCCCGGCAAACATGCTTCGTTATCGTACGGATTTTGCTTCTGATAAAAAGTGACGAAAGAGAATTTCCGTAATTCAAACGATGTTCGAGAAACAAATATGTTCTTTTGAATGAATAGGGGGAAACAGGAATAATAAAATCACTAATTTTGATAACACGGTATAGATACAGTGAAAAAAGTGTACTGATAAAGTTCAGTACTAAATATCATCAGAATTTTCAGGAATTCGTGATTTTCTATCTAATTTTTCACAGAAGTTTAACCTCATTGTTTCATTTGCTCATTTTTGAAATCATTCAAAATTTTATTTTCTATAGGTTCTATAGGTCACTTTATTACAGTCAGTTTGCAGCCAACTTCAGAGATGACCAACTTCAGCAGTACAGCCCGAAATTGAAAAAAAAACTAAACAATTATAAAAATTTAAATTAAAAACAAATATAAAATTTTTCGACGAATGATAAAATTGTTGAAACGTGCACTGCTCAGATCATGTTCATTTTCAAAACTAATGACCGACGTTCAATTTTACGAAACGAACGTTTGATGTATCTCAAGAACAACGGACGGTTGGTGAATTATGGAGGAACATTGAATGCCTGAGGCGATAGCATCTCCGCAGGGGGGTCGGGGGCAGCGTATGATAAAATTTGAGAAAAGACTCGGCTTGTCCTTGCCACGATTGCTTTGATTTTCTCTATCAAGGCGAAGCGTAAAAGAACGAGACTCGTGTCGCGATAAGGATATAGCTGGAATCGTATTAAAGGCCGGGGCTGTTGGAATTGCGGGAGAAGCGCTGGACCACCTAGGCCTCAAGATGTAATCATAATTGTATAATAGCTCGGGTAAACTGGTCCGGTTATTTATGGCACTATCACTTTGTCGGCGATGTCAATGCATCGTAGATTCAAGCTGCCAGAAAAGTTGAGCCGAGCTCGGGGCAGATACTAGCCTGGATACCGCATTTACACCGGCGCATCCTGTCACGACTGCCATTTAAGCAGCGCTAAACTTAATGGATCTTCGGCGCTTACGCGTGCGCGCGCCGCTTGATTTATCATTGCGCGAAGGCAACGTACGAAAAAGCGACTTATTAATCACAATCGAACTGTGTTATTAAACTATCGTGTTGTTGATTATTTTTATCGCCCCGATCTTGCCAGTATTTCTTGCGCCGCGTTCTTCATCAGATAAATACAATTTCATCGAGGCGCTGTTTATACAACCGCTTAGAGGTCCATTTTTCATGTCAGTTTTATTATTAAATTTCAATTGTAAAAATCAATTTCCAACGAAATTGAATTTTTACACTTCAAAATACTTTTCTTCTGGAAAATTATTTTTCAGATTTATCAATGCGTCTTTGGCTGTAGAACATTGTCGTTTAGCACCTTATCGAGGCAAGATGTATTGAGAGAATAAAATTGTAATAGTTCTTGGCTAAGTGGTAAAATTATACCTGTTTCAGCATTTAGTTTCAAATTTGAATAGTAACTACTACAATTCACTTGACTTTTACTATTTATACATAATACTCTGTATTAACATTGTAGAAGTATTACTAACATTTCATTTTTAAACATTCTTAATTTTTGAGATATTAAAAGTGTATCGGTTCATCACAATCGAAACGCTTTCAATATCTGAATCACCAAAAATGTCGCACAATAAAACGTTTTCAAATTTCGCAGATACACTGTTATACTTATAAAATTTTTTCTTACATTTTAGAATAAAACTAATTTTATATTTCATAATACATTCATGAAAGGTTTAAAAAAAATTATATTTAAGAATGTCAGCGGATAGTTACATATCGTACTTAAATATAAACATCGAAACAAGTACAACACAACTCGTACTGCAAACTCGAATGTTTCATTTTAATACATTTTTCATGTTTGAGACACAAAAATGTATTACGATGAGACATTTATCTAAAAGAAAAAGCGCTTCCAATAACAAGGTCAAAAATGAACACTGTGTGTTTAATTTTGTCAAAGTCAAAATACTTAATGATTGACAGGTACACACCTATTGACGACTCAGTGATTTTCAATTAGCAGGACACTGTCATCTACTAAACCTACTATTATTTTACACTGAGAAAATGATATCGTACAATGTGGATCGTAAAATTGTCAACGTTCTGATTAATGGACATAGAAGAATCTAGCATTGCCATTGGTTAATGTTAGTTACGACTTGATATCGTAAGCAGATTGCTATTTGAAATCGTGCATACTACGATGTACTTATAGTTACGTTATGGTTCTCTCAGTGTACAACTGAAAATTCGGTTGTTCTAACAAAAAAATTTTCTCGCAGAAGCTGGGGAAATGTCTTAAATTCACACTAAAGATAGACCGTTTTGACCACTGCAAAATATTAATTATTCGCCGTTATCGCTATTAAATTAATGAAAGCCCACAATTACCAAATATTACCGTTAGTCTCAACGCGCATTTGAAGACCACTAATACACTTAAAGCCTCTCATTTGATGTTCCTTTTGTCGAGCGCTCCCGAAATGATGAATATTGTTGGAAGATATTTAATGTATTTCGGTAAACAGAGTGTATGTTGTAACCACTTTTGGCCGCCACGACCAGTGGCGTTTCCGATGAAGAAAGTAGATAAGCCGGTCCAAGTTATATCAGATAACTACGCAAATATGCGTGTAGACAGGGGGCACGGGGGCTGGGGGAGGGAAGGGGACGAAAAAAGGCACAGAAATCACGTATATACAAACCGTTGTAAGACTCGCCGTCAGTTGCGATTCGTGTACTTTCCAAGTAAATATGTAAAGTCGAGGCGCATACAAACTCGAAATGAAACGCGCCGCAAGTGCGACAAGTAGCCGGCGATAATTCCTGAACGTGGGATTATTTTGACCTGCATAATTCGCGGCGATCCCGGGAAATAGAAATATGCGAACGTCGTCGGCCGAACTTATCGCCTCGCGCAAGAAAATAACAAATCGCAACAGCCGTCGGCTGTTATTTATTTTTTACCGCGAGATTCGTTTGTGCCCGATCCGAATTTCGGCCGAGCAGATGCCGAGTCGATGCTTTTTTCTCGATCGTCTGTATCTTGCATCATTATCTCATCAAAGAATCATCAATCTCTTCCTCGTTTTGGAATCATTAGGCCACATTAGCCGCGAGTGAAGAATATCATTTTTTTTTTTCTTTTATACCAAGCAATGTCTCGAAAATTTCATTTGATTTATTCACAGGAGCGTAAGTAAATGAACACGATTTATTTCAATAAATACTTTTCCATGGAATTAACGCTATTCAACGTCTGAATGTTGAGCGTTAAACGTTGACAATTAAAATCCGCTGGTCAGTTTGTGGTTACTATTACAAGGGGACGGCAAACTCAGTTTTGTAGACGGATTTTAAAGTTGTAGTGTATTTTAAAAGTTTATTAATAAATTTCTTCAACAGTGATTTTTATTAGCACAGAAACTTTAAAAACGTGTAGAAAAGAAAATTATCTGTAGAACATTGTATTTTTTGATGGATTTAAAGGGAAAATTTAGAAAAAAAATATAATCAAAACCCTGTATGATTTTCCCGATTATTTTAAATTGACAATTTAATAATTTGTATCATCAAAAAAAGTAGTAAAATTTATTTTAGTTTGATCATTCTTTTTTATAGTGTTTGTGTGCAAGTAATATTGAAAATGAATTTTTAGAAAGTGCTAAAAATGTTGACTGTAATAACATTAATAGAATGGAAAAGTGGAACAAGCGAATGAGGAAAAAAACATGATACCAGTATGGTAAATATAATGTAAATTAAAGAATAAGTTATTGAGATTTGATATAAATTTTAAGATAGATACTGCCAATGCAATTTTTTCTCGCGTCGGTACGACTAAATAATGTATTAAATGAAATAATTTTCGTTGTCGAAAATTGATATACATTTGAAGTATGCTAAAATCTTGTAGCATGTTTACAAAGTTAACATCGATATCCTTATTAATGTTGAGGCTTATTTGACTTTCTTATACTAGTAATATATGCTAAGCGACATTCTGCGGTGACGCCAATAACAACAAAGGAGAAGAAACTTGTCTGTATAGCAGATTCAAAACATAATTTGTTTAAATCTAATACTGTTATTGAATTTTTCAGAATGTTTCATGTAATTTAAATCAAAACAAAACAAAATAATATCAGTACTTGTCTTAAAAAACCACTTTATATATTTTTCTGTGGAAATAGAATAGTAATTTAGCTTAGATAGGTGAGTCCTTTTTCAATACACTGAAAGAAATGGGTCGTTGAATTAACGACTCAAGTCGTACGACTTAAGGTGATTCCTCATGCCTGGTGTCACGGAGTTAGTGTCTTTTCAAATTACAATTTCTTAAATAATTGTGGGCTGTAAAACTGCCAAAACATTTTTTTCCACCTGAAAAGTTTCGGCAGGTTCTTTCATTTGAACAAGAAAAAAGAAGTAATTTATATAGTAATTATTATTATTATATATTTGCCACGTTTTTCTATGCAATAGTTTGAGTAAGAGTGACCTTTTATTCGGTGATCGCAATTAGACGATGAATTCAGAGATTGCAAAATTCATCTTACACTAAGCCCGCCGACTTTTTGAACGTCATCATCTTGCCAAACAGACGTACATTTTTCATTTATCAACTTTTTGACTCCGAGTGACGCTCGAATTGTCGAAAGGGCGAAAGAATATCGCGAGGATAACAAAAATGCGAGGCATGCGTCGTTTTAAGCAGGTCCATGTCAGCGTTGTCACCGCGCGGCGTCTGCCATTTTCGCTCTCTTAATAGAACGAAAAGTCGTTTACAGAAATACCAAAATGAAATTTCACCTTATGATAGAACAGTTAGAACAAATAGGAAAGAAGGAAAAAGGATATAAATTGAAAGAACTTTAATTAAATCAACTAAATGGTAGGCTAACAAAATACGATACAGAAAACCCACGTAGACTCACACGGACCTACATATAACATTCTACATTTGACAGAAGATCCTACATATGGACTCAGTTAGAATTTTAAACAATATCAATAAACATGGAAGAGTTTATTTACATTGCCATGAGGTTTTGATTAGATCTAATTAGCCATATAAAACTGTAGATAGATTTCCACATAATCTTAATTTCTACTTAGAATTCGAACTAGATTTATAGAGAAGCTTTGCTACTGACGTTCCTATGAAATAATAAATATTTTATTAGGGGATTGAATCGTCAATTACAAGTAATCTAAATGCGTTTCTTCTAAATTTTTGCATAGAATCATAAATTGGTCCAATGTGAGTTCCTGAATCATATTCCTATGTGGTTATAACTATCCTACATAGTTATAAAAGTCAAACGTATTGGTTTTGTTATGGAGGTGATTAGGTAATTCCAACTAAAACAATGAAACAAAATAAATGAAACGTTAACTTTTTACAACTATTATACGTACTGTAAAAGCAAGATATTTAAATTAAAACACTAGCTAGGGAAACAATTATTTAAATTGCGATTTGCATTTTATAATACCAATTTTTGTAAGAGCATTAAGTTAAAATATTATTTTAAACATTGTCCTTAATTTTAAACTTAATTGTAATTTATCCTTGAAACACCATGAGTGTGTCAAAAGTATGCAACAATTTGACAGACGTGCGAGTGACAATAATTTTGTAACCGACTTTTACGATCCAAACAGCGAATTATGTATTGCCATTTGTGCCAGCTTTATCAAACGCGCAAATCGACCGCCGCCGATTGATACATATTTATAGGACTATCAAATTGATACATGAAGTGGTAAGACTAAATTTATATTTTCGCACCCAATGCACGTCTTCGATATTTTTCTTTTTCATCGTGATACAATGTTGACGATTCAGCAATTGAAATGACTAGAAAAATACAATGCAGATTGCACGGAAAAAACCACGGCTTCTTGTCATCGTTGATGATAAGCGAACATTTTTTTCGTATTTTTGCGTGTTTCAATTTGTCTACACTTTTTTTAAAAATAACAACAAATATTTTGGTGTAGTTATAAAATCACTGAAAAAAAAATTAACAGTATTCGGTAGATACAGGTGGAATTTCAGCCAAATTGAGAACTACTGTAATTTTTATTTAAAACAAATGAAATTTTTTTATCTTTTCAAATGGAATGGAATCTTTTTGAATGGATTTCCAGAAAATCTAACTGAAATTAGTAGTACGTAGTTTCAACTGAAAACATATTTCTTAGTGCATCAAAATAAATTTCGTTATTAGTAAATAAAAAAACGAAGATATCCTAACACTAAAGAACAGTAATTTTGGATTTGCTACTCTCAAAAAAATGTGCCACTAAATTTTCTGTTAAAACAGTATTTTGAACCTATTAAAGAATATTCAGTGATTAAACACAAATTTTTACAGTTTTTAACAGTAAAATGTTATATTAACACACTAAATACTACCCTTATTTTATGATTCACAGGCGGCCTAAAATACTGTTTTATATTGAAAAAACCATGTTTTCACCACTACGATACATATTGTAACGTGTACAATTTCATATAGTAAATCACTTACGATGTCATATTGTAAATAACTTCAGATGATAATATTGCTAGATTGCTTTATTTCGACCAATAAGCATGCTAGGAATTTCACAATCCATATGGTACAATATCATTTTCTCAGTGTAAGAGTAAAATCTTGTTTAGTTTATTTTAGTCTGAGAGTAAAATTTAGTGGCACATTTTTCTGACTGTATGATTCATTTGCGACTTTTTAAAACTTACATTAAAAAAATATATTTGCTTGTTTCTAATTTCCTCTTCGTGGAGTGCTTTCGAGATACAGTCATTAGTGATTCTACCAAGATTTAGAAATTGGAAGATGAAGAAATTGGAAGCGATGTTTTATGTATGCTAACCCTTTGGGCGCACAATTTGAGGACGTGCAACCCATCACTCTGGTCGTGCGCTCATCCCAACATTGTGTACATTCAAATTGCATAACCCGCTTGTCCCGTCTAATTTGAGGTTTGCGTTACGAGCGCATGACTCACTTCCTCGGCAATTATAACAATTTCCACGATGAATATTCAATGACGATTGCAATCGTTGCCGAAGTCGTGGCATTGCTTAAACATGAACAACCTTTCCCAGTGAACCAGGTAACATAGGCCTGTTCCAGATATCTATTTAGACATTAACATTTCAAATCGCGCGATGTGATTGTCCTCTTTTTTCTCCTTTACCAAAAGCGGAGCGATTGAAACTTCAATCTGGGAACAATTTTGCAACGGCCGGAAAAAGATTGCACCCGGGGTTCTTTGAGTTTGAACGAAGCGAGCGGTACCGTTAAATTGCAGAACTCGAAAACGACGGAGAAAAGGAAGAAAAGAGCCAAGCCGCGGTCTAAACGGTCTAAACAAGAAAGCGAAGAAAGTGCCACACAAGCGCGTTGAGTTACGACGAATATCAACAGCGGCCATTTATCATCGCGCTTTAAAATCCAGGTGGAATTTGATCGCCGTGCCAAATGTACTTGCAAAGTCTTTTGACTTGTTATAACTATAACTCGGCGCTTTTCTGACAATATCATTTCTTGACAGAGCTAAATGTTCTCGGAATCGCCCGGACAATAAATCTGCAAATATAATTTCATTTCGTGTTAAGACAATGGTGACACACAAAGAGGCTAAATGCCATTATTTCGAGTCGTTGTTTCAACACGCGACGGTTTTCATAACATTCGATGTGGCGAAAAATTGTTGGTAATTTCTCAGATCGTACGAAATGAAACTTGTTGTAAAATATGGTTTTCAATTGGTATATTTTATCGTCATGAGTAACGTTGTGTGTATGTAAAGTTATATTTATTTTGTGCTTGATAACCACTTAAAACAATCGAATCAGAGTATAATTTAACCTGATCATCTAAATCTGTCATGTTAACAAAATATATTTTGAAAAAATACCTGATCCAATCAAATAAGATATACTTCATATCAGTATATTTTATAGTTGAATCAAATTTAATTTATTAATTATAATATATAAGTCAAAACTGAGTGATTTTCGAACGGAGTAATTTTCCCGTTGATGGTGTATAGATAAAAGTATTTTGTTAAAACAGCAAAAAATTTTATTCACTCAACAACTTAATTTGGTTGTTTTAAGGTACAAAAACTGTTTCGTCAAAACGAAATACATCGAACATTGACGGTGGAACTTCAGTCGAGCAATTTGTACTTGCTGAAGATTAGATTAAGATTCAAACACTATAAAAACAATTGCTTGATCTTGCGACTTTCTTAATATTTGAGAGACTAAAAAGGACCAATCCCGTCTAATATGAAACACTTTTGGAAACTTAGACGTAAACAAAATATCTCTACTTAAGAAAAACTTGATTTTAAAGTGTACTTTGTTTGAAATTATTATTATTTTTTTCCGCAATTTTTTCCCTATTAAGTAAATATAAATTCAATCCTGTAGTCGTCTTGATGGAAATTAATATCGCTGTTGGGAGTTGGTAGGAATTACTAAAGTCACCTCTTCTGCAAAGATGTTTCTTACAAATATTTCCAGAATAAAATGTCGTCGGATCGTAGCAGACTGAAAACCAGTAAATCTTTAATTACTTTCAAATATTTCTTTAAACACGCAAATTTATTGACTCGCCAAGCGGTCAATTAATAATATACACACGGCGGTGAAACAAATAACGCTTAACAGCAGCGGCCCAGGCTCGGGCTACGCAAATCCGCAATTCATCATTCGATGATTTACACTCGGCCGTCGATTTGCACTAAAAATAAGAAAACAATTTTTTTTCTCTCTTCCTCCGAGTATACGATTTCGAGAAATTTCGCACGCGGAGAATAAATCAAACGGCGCATTAATCACGAAGCAAATTGTCATAACGCAAAAAGCGCCGCAAACGCGAAATGCCGCCGCGTTAACACATGCGCGCTTTCTCGTAGATAATGTATGCGTGACAAAAATGGAGGCAAAAAACGCACGTTCGGGCGGGGAGTAAAAAATCATTTCCGCGTGGTCCTCGGCTTTGTGGCCCGGGTGCTGAGCCGATGTCGCTGGAACACAAGGGACAATTAATCACGATGAGATCGTCAGATCGGCCGATTTGCCGCGCGGATACCGAAATCCCGCGCATACACGGCGTGCCGACATTTGCGCGCAGCCGCAAGCCGAGATATATAATGAGCGGTTCGGCTCGCACACTCACACCGATACGGCTCAATAAGCATCTTTCATTTTTACCGCTCGCATTAATTCACCTTAAGTGACCGTGCCAACGAATACCCGATGTCGCGCGTCCGATTTCGCCAATTATTTTGCAATTAAAAATGTTGCGCAATTTGTCTTGCTCGGCGTGTAATGTCAACTTGCCGGAGAGTTAATCTCGAGCCGTTATTTACATTGCCGATTGCATAACGTACTTTCGTTGCAGCAGTCGAAGGGACGTGATACGTTGAGAATTTAAAAGAAATGGAAGCCAATATTTTTCGCAAAATATTTTTGCAAAAAAACTTTTCGTGCCATACAGATGACATAAAGAAGTGTTTTTTAGTCTAGTCAATTCAGTTGTTAATGAAAGAGGCAGAATTATGGTTTTTTGATTAGTTGATGGATGACTAAGCTAACAAAATCCAGTTGATTTAACTGAAAATATCATTTATAGACATTTCGGATAAAATATCACTGGTTTTCATTGAGACTGAATTTTTCTGCAATATTTATACATGAATATATATGAGAACACGTGTCAAATTGTATTGAGATTATCTATAAGTAGTTTCTCCCTGGAAAAAAAGAAAAAAAATAATATTATACGGTAAAAAAATACCTTTTTTGAACTGCAGGTTGTTTAAAAATGAATAATCCAATCACCTAACCGACTTAATGTGGTTATAATATGGCTTTGTGAAATCGTTAATGTAGTCACGTAACTTAAAAACGACGCTCTCATGTCAAAAGTAATAAATGGTGTATGACGAATACACTCGGAGAAAAAGATGACCCATACAATTACAAAAGTATATCTAGATTTAAAACGATATATAGTATGGTTTACTTGCTTTGATTCGCGTTGAATCAGTTGATTTTACACCCAATATTAACATTTTGTTTGTATGTAACTGCACCACAATGTAAAAAAATAAAATATTGCAAAAGGAAAGTAATGCTTAAATTTAGGAGGAAAAACTTTAAAATACTATGTAATGTGAGATATTTAATTCGTCCATAATAATTGTATACAAAAAGAAATTGTAATTTTTAATTATCGTATTTTTACCTGCAAACTAATAAATGGCTGTGAAATTGTGTTGCTACGAAGATATATTTTCTAAATGACAGATTAATTTCAGATTACAAGTAACAAAACTAGCAAACTTCATTCTAATTTACGTGTAAACAAATTACAAATTACAAATTACAAATAAACCGAATAAACAAAATAAACTAAACTAAACCGAACTGTTAATATATAAAAACTTTCAACACCGTAAGAATATTTTTCATCAAAAACCCAAAAAATCAAAAAAGTGCAAATTCAGTCTTAACTTCATTTTAAACACGAGCTCATGAGCACGTCTCACACTGCAGATTTTTTACGGTGTAAACATGAAATGTGAAACGACGTTAATGGGTGCGTCGAAAAGCGCGAGGAAAGAGAGGTGGTGGGAGGAAAGGTCGAGGGGTGGGGGAGTGATGGCTAGGTTAAAAGCGCGCGCGAATCGCAAAGTGGCGGCGTTGGATACGCCGCGAGGACTATTTATTAAAAAAGGCGCGCCTCGGTAGCGACGTGCTACATCGGGAGGAAAGCGATAACGTGACCAGTCGACTCATTAAGCTCAGCCTCGCTCGTTCGGCCTGTCGTAGTCGTTGCTCGAATGTTCCGTAGGTATCTGTCTGTACCAGCCGTGGCGTTCTCCCTCGACTCATACTACTATTAATAGCGTATTCATTATTGCTGCAAATGAGCCGACTCTTTAATATCCGCATCGGCGTACGCGAGCGCGCGCGTTTCTCACGCCGCCGCGCGGTAGCACCTGCGGCGCCACCGTCGCGAAATTAAATGTCGCCGAAATAGACCGACAAATTGAAACAGGCCGCTCCTTGAAAACACATTCGATAGTTTTATTCTCAAAGTTTATGCACATTTTTTCCCAAAAAGTTAATACGTTCAAGAAAATGGCGGTCCATTTATGGTCGGTGGTTTGATGGTTTGATGAGTTGAATTTATGATGATTTGATGATTTTTTTTGATGATCAATCTCAGATCAGATCCCTGATAGAACATAACATTTATTATACGTATAATATACGTATATATACGTATATTATGCGTATGAGGGATAAATATGAGCTAAACGCCCAACTAATATACATATAATATACGTAATGTTCTATTGGGGATTCTATCACTGATGGGAAGAAGTCGAAATGTGAAGAATAGCAGAAGAACATAAAACAATTGAACATGAAACACTTGGAAGGTACATGCTATGTTTACGTAAATTGTTTATTTTAATTTCTCATTACTTTCTTGACACTATTTGTGAAATAATTGTGTAAATTAAATATATCCCCCAAAAATGACTGACTAGAAATCAAGTACGTTCGAGCCTTCATTGAGCGATCAACCCTCAGACATGAATCCACAACAAAGGTTTAATTCTCAAGTCTCTTTTTTTATACTTTAACACCCCTTAAATTAAATGATACATTGTAAGCTACAAGCTACATGAGCTAAATGAAACTGTTTAAAGTAAAAGGTAAACAATTATGGTATAAAAAGTTATAAAAGGTATAAAAGTATATGATATACAAAGTTTTACTTCCATTACACAGCGGAAAAGAAAGTAGGAGCAAATTCAAAATCTTCAAGTGAAAGATCATCGCAAAAAAATCTCACAAACTTCCTAATTTAAGTAATTTTTAAAATACTCCTTTCTCCAATGGTATTAACATGACTTATAATATTCACATTTACAGTTTAAAAGAAATTTTCACATCTCATCGTCTAAAGATTACATCTACACTATGACCCCTACAACATTGGCACCATATAAGTTTGACAGTAAAAAATGATTTTTATTGTCAAACTCCAATATAAGTACATATTTTAAAAACCTCCAATTTATCCTGAAATTTCAACAATATGAGATAAAAAACAATTGAAAAATCAGGGTTTCTTGATCACTCCACTAAGAATATTCTAATCAAATTTCAAGTGTACAAATTTTCAAATTAAAAATGTTCAAATTTCAAATTCAATTTGATGTTTTTAACGATCTCATTTTGTTACATATATATGTATTATTTTTTGTACTTTAGGAAAAAAATGCTCATTAAAAAAGTCTCCATAAATTGTTGAAAATCCGTTTAAAAAAAGGTCTGAAAGACGCGAAAACACGAAAAATATAATCAATGAATGCTTTACTAATAATACCTGTATGCTTTATTAATACCTTCGCGAATCCGCGAGCGTTGCACAACACCGACCGGAAATTGCCAGCGAATTCAAATGAGCCGGCCTGAGCGGCCCGCGATCGGAATCTGTCTCATTCGACACGCTTTGCCGCGCTTCTTATTAACTTCGTACAAATTGCCCGCGTCATTATTATATATAACAATATAACGCGCATTAAACTAAAACGGCTTGTCCGGGCGTTCGCCATTTCCCATCTGCATTTGATCCGCGCGATTTATCATAGCCTAGAAACGCCGGATAAGATCTGAATGAAATTTTTCCCGGCTATTTCTCCTGGCTCCGCTTCCACCAAAGCTTCATTAATCAGACGGATATCTACCATTAATAATTAATAACGGCTCATCAGCGTCCCCGCGACCGCTCAATTAAGACGGGTTCGCCGCCGCGATTCCTTCCCAGTGTCCCGGCCCCTCTTCTTCGGGTTTTCCCGCGCTTTTCTGACCGCAAACGCACTTTCGACTTTCTCGTCTCTTTTTGCCTCGCGGTGCCATTTTTCCGAGTTATTTTCATGCGAAAGTACGTTCGTGATCTGAATAAAAAATTGTCGCAACGCAAAGAAGAATAATATTGTGAAAGTACTGAACTGGAGAAAGTTTAGTTGCAGTTAAAGAAATATTGTCAAAATGTAAGAAAAAAAAAGAAAGAAAATTGAGTTTAAAAATAAAATGGAAGTTTTTTGCAACACATATTTTATTTAGTTTTCATAATGACTAAAAATAGCAAATAAGAGAACGAAATTTCAAGAAGGTTAGAAACAAACTGTTAAAAAGGGGTTAGAAATTGAATTTTTGGCAGCACTTTATACTTTTTTGAAAACATTTCTTTCCAGTACTTTTTTATTCTCGTTTTCTTGTCTGATTTCTAAAGTGCTTCGAATTAATCACTTTTCGTGGTATGAAAAAAACTTAATATAAAAAAGTACTACTTTTTAAAACATAATAAATAACCATTTAAGCTGCATTATGCAATCAGAAAATGAGCTAGTAAAATTAACAGCGGTCAAAGCAAAATTTACTCCGATTATAATAATTATTACAGAAGGAGGGAATGTTAGGTCGATTGACATCAAATTTACAACACAAAAAAAGTAATATAACACTCGCAAAAAGAATAAATCAACCGAAGAAAAATTTTTTGGTCGAAGTTTTATAATCTATCTTAATCTTGATATTTCGTCAAGAAAAAAGTTTTTTGCACTACAAAAGTAAAACATTTGGAAAACATTTCACCTTGTCCAAAGAAATTAAATAAGTTCACTGAAGAAAAATTGCATTCGACATGAAAAAATTATATCAGAAATGGAGCAAATTAAAATAAGGAAACTTAGTAACTTTTGAAGAAGGAATAAATTTTATGAATCAAATTTTAATCTGTCTAATAATTTGAATTCTTAATATTCTGTAGAATTAACATAAAAAAAAGTATCAATATTTCCAATTTAATAATGGAATAGTGAAAATAAATTTCACAAGTTTATTTCCCTGCCTTTTTCAGTATTTAAGTTTTTTCCCCTTACTTACATACATTTAAAAGTTATATTTGTCAAGCCAGAATTTGAAACGATCATTTTTTAATTGATGGCAAAAAATTGGGATGGAAAATGATTTTATCAAAATTAGGAATTGTTAATTTGAAGAGATATCGGAGTAAATTTTTCTAAGATTAATATATCATGTTTTCGTACAATTATTTCTTAGACCGTGTTTTTTATACCTTGACTTTTCCGATACTCTCTGCAAAAATATTTTTATATTATTTTCAAAAATGTTTTTATGCCAGAGAATGTTACGTCCCCAAACTGTTAAATAAAAAATAATTTATAGTAAACAATGAACTTCATTTTCTCAGACATTAATTATTTAAAATTGAGCAACTATTTTTCTCTCTTCATCGAATTATTAATTTTTCCAATAAACATTATTATTGATTAGAACATAAATAAACTTTCTTTCGAGCAGAATTGCTCCTTTCGCAATTTTATCATCCGTAATCAAAACTCCGTGTGTAAAAAAGTCCGATAACTTGTAGAAACGGTGTACGAAGAGCTGATTAATTATTCCAACGAGCGGCGTCTGATAGCCGGTGATGCGGTGGCGGAGAATCGCGAGTTGGTCACTTGGCAGCCGTTTTACCTATTTGCTTAGCACGCCTCGGTCATAAATAATTTTGCAACGCTATTATTACGCTACCCCGCCTCTATTACACCTACAATCATAGCGGTGCATTGGAGGAAAACGCACGATTCAACTCGCAGCGAACACTCATCACCGACGCGTATCGCGTTAGCCTTAATTTATTTGGACTTCCAATTGCACGCGTAAATCAACGTGAACTAGGCGCTTCGCATCGCGAATCATTATCGTTTACAGTAGCTTTGCACCTAATTGTATCGTCCCGCTTCGGAACGATTATTACCGAATGCGCTTCCTAATCCGAATTGTCAAGCGCTAAGAAAACGTTATACATCGGATGTAAGCTTGAATATTATGTTCGTGTAAATCAAGCGCGCGGTCCGTTCAAAGTCAAACGATCCACCAATTTTGCTGTGCGGCGAAAATAAATTACAATTTTGCATCCAGGTTTAATGAATGCAACTATATGTAACTAATAAAACATTTTCAAATTTGATTTAAGATATGTTCAAAGAAATTTATGATGAAATAACATGCTGCGGTATGTCGCGCTTTCTTAACCTAAATACAATATTGTATGTTTTTTTTTTTAAATGTGTATTTTCCTCTGAATTTGGAAATGGATAAAATTATACAAACGTTGATATTGATTAATTTTAATGAGATATCTTATTTTCATAATGAAAATGTTTTCTGTTTAAAATATTAAAAACCATTGAAGTTCAAATAAATTATTGAAAAATAATATGTAATTAGATTTTAACGTATGATTAAATTAAGAACTGTCTTGGAATTTCAAACTTTTTATAAATTTTATGAAAAAATTTATTTTTACAAAAAAAAAAAAAAAAAATATGAAATTGCTTATGAAATTATCTTTTAAAACAACTTTTCACAAATTACTATGAATTTTAAATGACTTTTTTTATAGAATGTATCGTGCGATAAATTTCGTATAAATAAATTTTTACGAAGAATGTTATTTTATTTTAAAATAAATATGATTGTAGAAATTATTGGGAAAAAAATTTTTTAAATTCTTAACTTTATTTTAAATTTGCAGTGTATAAATTAAAAAGTTGTATCGTGTTTGAATTTTTACTATAGTAAGTCAGATATTTCCGGAACAGTAATTCCTTTTAGAACATAATTTTGTTGACGTACTGTTTCTTAATATTTATTATCTGCGATTATGACTTTAGTCACTTAGATCTCGCGATGCGCGATTTCAATTTGTTTTACTTCTGTACATTCGCATTCTTTCATCACTATCATTTCTGCCGTACAAAAAAATAAAGCGGAAAACTTAGATAAACGATTAAAGTTGCGATTTTTTTTTCTAAAAAATATATTTTAAAATAATATAATTTTAAATTCCAAGCAATTACATTTTTATTTCATTTATATATTCGGCAACGAAAATTGGAATTCAAAGCGAAATGCCATAATTGTTGTTGCAACAATATGTTTTATGTTAACTGAAAAATGTTCTACTCTCATAATATTAAAACTGAGACTCCATATTAAAAATAACATTTGTAAACGTACCGTCGCTACAAAAAACTAAATTATTATTTGTAAAGTAACATTTAAACGAAGAAAAAGAATTAAAAAAATTGTAATATAATTGAAACAATTTATAATAATCGTAATGTGTCATGATATTGAAAAAAAAAAAAAAAAGTATAAAATTACAAAACTTATAAATTACTATATTACTTCACAAATATTATAATATTAGAAGTGATTTCATAGATATTAGAATACGTTATTATTATTAACAAATTCCGATAAAATGTTATCAATGATTTCGACTCTTTTCCTTTGAACCTATCTGAACAATAATAAATAATAAAAAATTGTCTATCTTAAATTTTAAACAGTAGTTAACATTCTAACGTTCGTCTCTCGTGTTTGCAGGTACGGTGAACGCGAACGGCGAGACGAAACGGCAGAGGACGTCATATACAAGGTACCAGACTTTGGAGCTGGAAAAGGAGTTTCACTTCAACCGATATCTCACCAGGCGGCGGCGCATCGAGATCGCGCACGCCCTCTGCCTGACGGAAAGGCAGATAAAGATCTGGTTTCAGAATCGGCGGATGAAGTGGAAGAAAGAGCACAAGATGGCGAGCATGAACATCGTGCCGTACCACATGTCGCCGTACGGCCACCCCTACCAGTTCGCCCCGCACCCAAGCCAGTTCGCACATTTGGCCACATAGGACGAGTTCTCGTCCGCCGAGCTCGGAGCACACGCTGTCCGGTTCCCCGGCATGTACGGCGAGCAGAACTTTTAGGCCCCTTTCCCAGGGAAACAGTCGAGCCGTTGCCTGCTGACTTCCGGCCATGTCGTACCCGCTGACCGCCCGGCGCTTTTTCCGATACAAATATTTCCTTGATTGAACAAATTACTCAATAAAAAGTCGGTCGTACCTGAAAAGTGCTCAAAAATTAGTATGCTCTGTGGTAAAATATTATGTGTACATTATTTATCAAGGAGTGAAAGATTATACGATTTTATACACCTTGGGAACGGAAGAAATTGGAACTAACCGCTCCTCGGCTGTAAATTCCACTTTACCATCCGCTCCCTCGGTCCGTAAAATGGCGTACATGCCTCGGGCGCAATGGCACCCTGAGTGATAATATACTATTACGACCCTGGGGTGGTAATAAGCTTATAATTTTATATGCGGTAAATACCAAGTTACCATCCCATCGAACGGGTAGTAAGTAAATTATTACGAATAAACGGGCAGTATGTAGTCCCCAGGGCGGTAAGTAGTTATTTTCCGCCCTCGGTGAAATATACGGACCAAGTAAACAAACGTAGGTTCGGCATCCCTCATCTGTAATTTTTCACTTACCGCTCTCGTCATGTAATACAGTATTCCTTCTACTTTATGTACATAACACTACATTAAACAAAGAAATTGACTCCTTAGATAAATGAAATTAAAATTTCATGATACATAAATTATTTTACTATATTGCATAATGATTTCTCAAATTTTGTAGGTATATCCCACTTTTTCTGTTAATTATCGCAGAAATCTCTCAGAAAAAAATGTCCAAATTAATATAGCAGATATTTTACTTTGCGACACTTTTTGTCGGAACAATTTTTACAATAATGGTTTTAATTTTTCTACGTGAAAAAAAGGGCCGAGCATGGCGGATTCGCGTGACTATACAACGGTCAACTGTTCTGCATCCGAAATCGTCGTACAATTGCCACCACCGTGGAACTTGACTCGCTCCGAAGGGCCCTCGCGCCGCCAATTGCAATGAGCCGCGAGAGGTCCGCCTCAGCGGACGAGGTAGTCGAATCTCTAGAATAAGGTGTAGCCACTAGCGAACTAATTAATGAATTACTCTGCCCCGTTGGCTGCACACTGTTTCGAGCCAAAGTCGCCGACAACCGACTTACCTGTACTTACTAGCGGCGCCTCATTGTTCGTCCTCTCAACCCGTTTGGTCGTTTTCTCTCGAAGAATCGTCGGAAAGGAGCTTTTACAAAAGTTACCGGACTTTGTTTAATGGTTCCACCAAATCTGTTACAGTTACTGAAAATACGGGTGTCTTATTTCGCACGGTGAAAAATGTATCGAAAATGTCGACTAAGCAGTATAGAAAATAATTGTTTAATCATTTGTATTTATGTTTTTAAGTAAAATGACGTCTTATAATGTTCAATTTGTGAGAGGGGGTAAAGTTGGAATAAAATTGATTTTAGTTTAGATTTTACTTTGGGAACATGCATTTGTTGATAAACTTCAGACGAATTAAACATTAAACTATTTTATACACCATAAGTAATAGATAAACAAAATCGATGAAAATAAATTGACTCTTCCAAAATTATTACCTTTTAATGTTTTTAATTTATCTTTTTCATGTACTTTTTGAAAATCTTCATTTACTTAAATTGTCTGGCAAATATTCTTGGACACTATTATTTGTAACCTAATGCCCGAATCCGATTTATTATCAGACATTCGTATTTTCATAGAACATAATTATTTATGTGTATTTTTTCTACAAAAACATAAATTTTATTTTATATTATGTTATTACAAATAAGTGTAGTAAAGTATTACTGCGCTGTAAAAAAAATTGTAAATTTCATGCATACTATAAAATTGAAATGTAACTTCAACCAATGAAATTTATGCACTTCAAATCTGGAACAATCTCATTGGTCAACATTTCAAGTTGAACTGTCTTTTCATAATATGTATAATTTACGTTTACAATTTTTGTGCAGTGTAAAGTCAAACATAACAAATTAAAACACTATATGGCAACCTTTGTAAAAATATATGCTCCACATGCCCATTGAAACGAAATACTTGAATTTTTTACAGAAGACAAATTTACCGCAAAGCCGGCGTGCAGCGATCTGTATATTGTGATGCAATAAATTAAGAAACGCAGCTTGCACCTCGCGTTTATTAATTAAATCCGAACGTACCTGCTGATGCCCGGCGCGTTTTGGCCAAAAATAAATTAGACTTCCTTCATTAAGACGGATTTCATTCGGGCCGGGCAGCTAGCGAAATATGACGTAAACATTGCGTTAATCACCGAAAATAATCCACTTCGCGCACCTAATAAACTCGTCCGAAGCTGGCTCGTTATTTATTATTTAGATTTCTATTTATTGTCCACGATTTGTGTCCGATCGGCTCAAATCGTCGGCGTACCTCAGTTAGTACTTGTGTTGCGCGAAGTTAGACGCGAACGGTCGTCGGGCGAAAAATACGCTTTTGCGACCGCCATTCGATCCTTAAAATTTATAATAGTTGAGGAACAGTGGGCAGCCGAGGGTCCGCAATCTCTCTACTTTCCATCTTTCCCTACTCTCTCTTCCTTTTTTCTATCTTCCTTCGTCTGTAAATAATTTGCACCACATTGTACTCACACGTCTCCCAAAAGCAGCCTCGTTGTTCCTAACGGAATGTAGCAAAGTAAAATAAAGTTAGGTACACGCAACTCGGATTCCATCGCTATTCAAAGTATGATTACTCAATAAAATTTACCGTAAAAACATTATATAATTTTAAAATTTAAAATAAAGTGAGAAATAATTTGTTTCAATTTCAACCTTGAAAATGTGTGCAAAGTTTTGAATTTAAAGTCACTTGAAAAAATAAACATCTTAGTGTGATTCAATTTTTTTCAGTAAAATATGAAATTTTGCTAAGTAACATTTCACACTTAGGTAATAAAATTAACGAACCAGATTGTATTGTGAAAATAATATTTAAATCACTATAACAATACTTAATGCACTTAAACAAATATTTACAATACTCATATATTTAGAATAACAGGAAATTCTAATTTGTTTCGATTTATTTCAATTCGCAATCATTTATAAAGTGTATAAAAAGTTAAATTATCTATAAATATTACCAATAGAAGAGATAATTTACAGTTGTCAAATTGCAAAAGAAAATATTTGTAACAAATATTTTTAACTTCAATATTGGGTAATTTGATTCAGCATAGTGGACAGTTCACGACCCAGTTTATGAC
>JABFOV010001682.1:0-23644 GCA_022817685.1 Aradophagus sp. ZL-2020
CTTTTACTCAACGGAGAGTCAAAGATGGATTTATAGCTTCGAGTCTTTCAAGCCTGAAAGCCCGAAAACGCCGAAAGAAAGGGAAATACTTTAATTCCGAGGGGAGAGTGAAATACCTGCTATCTCACTTTAACCGAACAAAGGGAGCGAAGGACTTATAGAGTTTCTCACATAACTTTGTTAATTAAAAACTGTTGATTTTTATTGCTCGATACATGCTGCCATAGCTTCTACGACGAGTTTTAAGTGCAACTTTTCCGTCAGCTTTGGCAAATTTTTCGTATCTAATTATAAGCATTATTGAATCGATCGTGACGCGTATTTCTTATTCGACTGCGAATTTCCAACAGTTTAATAAGCGCCATTTGTTATTAAATTCAAATATTTCACGTCAGGTTTATTTCTGTTTCAATTAACAAGGGATTCATAATTACTGTAACCCAAGATATAGGGTGCCGTTACAAACGTCAAATATTTAAACTTTTTCTTCTCAACGCAAACTTCGTATATGAGTTCGTATTAATGAGAGTGGAGTGGAAAAAAATTCTTATCATTAAAATAACGCCGTTGAAAACGTTTTTCTAATTAAATTTTCATCAAAAATACATTCGTGCTGAATTTTGTCTTCTCACTCAACTTATTTTAAGTAGTGTATACGTATCCATAAATGATATTTCGTGCTTCAAAAACTACGTTACAGAAATTCGTTAAAGCAATTAAAAAAAGAAAAAAATACAGTAAAGAAATTATAACGAAATGATCAAGTTAAATAAATAATTGTATTTATTAACGAGTATATAATTACACTTGTCTTACAATTGTCTTAAAAAATTCACGAGATTTTTTTAATGAATAAGACGTATAAAATAAATGCGAAGAAAAATTTTATCAGAGGGCAGAAAAGTGTGGCACTCGTGACTTAATATTCAGTAAATGTTTCGATAATTTAATATCATTCGCTCGTAGGTAAATATTGAATAGCACGTTAATTATCATATTTTAAATATAATATTTTTCCGGGAAAAATCAAGATCGAGATAAGCTAGGCTAAATAAATTGTAGTAAATCCATTCGTCTCACTATGCAAAACATATTTCATGTTCGTGGTATTTATTTACAAAATTAGTCTCTAAATTTACAGAAATTTTCCAGAAATGTCTTAAACAAGATTTATAATTAGCGTTCCATTTAAACATGAATACTTTTGAATTATTATCATTTGACGAAATAAATGTATTTCGATAAATCCGTTTCCTCAATTTTCCGGAATACATTATTTTCAACAGTCAAGTATTATTATTTTCAGTTAGAAAAAAAAAATGAGTTGTCTGAAGTTGTCTAAAAATATTGTTTAACGTTAGTCGAGCAAAGTTGAGTAAGCAGCTCCATTCATTATTTGCTGCAAAAGGATATGAAATGAAAATATTACGAAGCGAGTTAGAGTGATAATGACGAAGCAGAACAAGTTGAGGTACGTAGCCGAAGATCAAAGTGTTGTTCATGATTTCATTATGACGCTCCTCTTCTTTGCTCTGTTGAAATATCAGAAGAGTGTAGTCTGCTCACCACACTATTCCTGCCTTTCTTTTAACCATCTTGATTCGCGAGAGCAAGTACGACGAATATTGGACACAAGACGAGAGCCGGAGAATACACAAACGCGAGCGTCAGGCTGCACAAAAGAGGCCGAAAAGATGTGACGTAAAGTCCTTCGGATTCTCGCTCCTGACTTGTCCTCGCTTTTCTTTGTCCCAAGGGGAAGAATATTATTAGTTCAAGCTGCTGCCTATTGTCAGAATAAGCTTCGCCGGATAACCTCTGCATTAAGGCGACACAGCCATGGTCTTTTGAACCATTGCTGCAATTTACGTTAACACGTCATAGTAATATTTTCAAACGTGGAAACAGTTTGGTTCTATAGAATTAAATTATTCGCCTTAATACTATTGCGTTACAATACAAGTCTTAGTTATTCTACGAAGTGGAAAAATGTTTTTGGATATGCCTGACCAAACGTTGATGCAACCACGTTAATGCTAATGGTGATCAGGTTACATGCCATAGTAGAATGTTATGTCTTTGGTAGGTATATATATTGCTGTAAACCTATTTTTTTCTTTTCCTGTGCCCACGTTCATTATCCATAGAACAGTATATATGTAAAAAAAAAAAAAAAAAAAAATAAAAGAAAACCCTCCCACCCTGTCTTGTTTAAGCACGATTTTATAATTCGATAACGTTTTAGTGGAAAGAAAAACAAAAAGATGTTTCTATTTGTAACATTTCTGTGCAACCGAATGCATTTTCGAAGCATACAAACATTTTAGGCCCGAATATTGGCATTTTCGTTGAGACGTTTCGGCCTGACTCGAACGTCGCTTAAGACATTGATAGGTTTAATAGCAGAAATTGGTTTCATGTTCTATCGTGGAACACATAATGTCGCATTAATTGAAACAAAGTTGCAAAAAAGGTAGCGCGAGACAGATGGAGAACGAGAGAAGATGAGAGTGGAAAAGGGGAAAGAAAAATATGCTGCTCGTAATGGATAGAAAGCGCATCGCGGAGCCGTCATAAAATTGTACAAATGAGCGTCCCGTAGCGCTGTCGGTAGCAAGCGAATAAAAGCAAGAAAAGAGCGGCATAAAAATTAAAGCGAAAAAAACTTCGAATACGCCCCGAAAACCTCCTGCGCGGTAACGCCGCTCGTAGATACAAACAAACATGGGGTCATACACGCCAAGTAACAAATGTTGGACATTTACATTCAGCAGCGAGGGTCCTTCTCTCTTACTGCCCCTCCGTCCGCCCGCCGCCGCTTCGCCCCTGTCGTAGTAACGAGTGCACACGTGCGCTGCGCGGCAATTCCGCGCAGACCACGGCTGTTACGCCTTTCTGACACTTGCAAATTTTCCGCCTTCAATGGTGATCCGGGGGCTTAATTGATACCACTTCGCGCGCGTATACGATGACGGATGGAAAAATTGCGACCCCCTTCACCCCCTCTTCCACTTTCCAGCACTGCGGACTCCGGGACGCGTAATTAACGCTAGATGCTGCGCTTGTTATGCGACAGTCTAGGGTATAATTATCCTCCTGTTTATTGCCCCACTTTCCGCCGGCAGATAATTGCCTTCAGCAAGAAAACATTGGCAACTTTTAAGAAAGAGGGTCCGCAATCTAAACGAGATGGTTAACGAAGCGTATTGATTTTGTTGCAAGCTTTAACTTAGGACTTGCCTCGGCTTGGCTGGCAAATTTCTGTGAAATTGATTAATTGATCTTTCCATTCGTCAGACGCTTGATCTCACGAATTTCGGCTTAGCATGTACGTAGCAAGTTTCGTAACAAATTCAAACGCAGGAAAAACGTTAACTTAATATAAAGCTGCGTTTTTTCCCTACTTTTCAATTACGGACAGAAGATTTTATTGGAGAGTATTAAAAGGAAAACTTGCTTTATTTTTTCTATTGAATTTGAAGGCAGCTACATCATGGTGAATTATTACTTTTACATTTTTTAGATTCGAATTTGTTGAATTTTCAACGTTGTAAATTTTTTGCAAACACCAAAGTATCAACTTCATATAAATTTGACAATTTCAAAATTGACAATATCGAAAGGGATTATTTGTTTTAATTCTTATCATACTGTAATGCAACACAGTTGGTCTTTTTTCTTCCATATTAGCCGGTTTTCGTTTATTTCAAAGTTAGAATATGTAAAATGCAAATAAAAAATAAATTCTAACAACTAAACTTACTCACATTATAAAGATATTCAAATCAAATAAATGGCGCACGTCGACTCCTACGGCACTTTATCGCCGGGCGACTTACATTACACGACCAGTGTAGAATTATTACTTTCTTGAAAAAATATATTTCATTATGTACATTTCAAGAAAAGTGTAATTTTTTCCGTTTTCATGTATCACCACGTAATACGTAATGTAAAAATTGTGTTCTTTTACGCGACGCGTTACATTGTAGTCTTTTCTGCTGTATACATGAATAAGGCTGCTTTTCGAAAGAAATATCGCAATAACAAATTCAAAATTGCTATCTCCAAAATATTTCTGAAAGCGCCATTTCTATTTATGTATGTGAATAAAACGACCTAAACTTTGTCTCCTTGATGTAAATTGCTACTGCAATAAAAACGGACACATTCACGGCCAAACGTCATTTACAAAATCGTGATCACACTGAAAACGAATAACAATAAAATTCGTCGAAACAGCCGCGACTACGAAACAATCATGAAATATTAAACTAAATAATTCGTCGTAAAAGGTAAAAATTAAAAAAATGTAGCAAATAATGAATAATAATTTGGGCATAAAGTGCATTATTTTTATCTGCCTCGACGATTTCTTTCGATTCCGTTTCCAAACCATTGTTCATTTTGCCTTTCATGGCGCAAACTGGTTGGTTCGTTCGCTTGGCCAACCTGCGACGAGATTTGCATTCCGAAGTTAGCGATTTGCATTTCAATTCGAGAGAACTTCGGGGTCCCGATGCCAAACGGCTGATACAAACATAAATACGGAACGTCCATTACGATGACGACTGCGACGACCACGGCGACAACGCTGACGACGACCGCGAGCGCCGCTTGATTAGAAACACTCGTGGTTCTCGCTTCGCTCTGCTTTCAAACATTTATGAATACGTTATGCGGAAATTATGGCTGCCGCGGCAGCGAAGCGCGAACCGCAATATTTTCCATTTTGTATTATATCGGAACGTTCATTCGGTGGCTAAGCGCATTTCGCATTCCGCGCGTATTATTCAATTGATCAAACTCGCATCGAATTTTTATAATTTTTTTAACAGCTCCCGTAGATGCGCCGAGAGGATGCCGCCATTTATTTCCCTTTCCCCGTAATTCTTTTTCAATGCCATTTTTCGTTATTCATTTCCGATCAAGCTTCGTTATGCAATGTTGGCACCTTGATTAATGTTTGTCCATCGAAGTTTAAACATTTGTTAAACGCGAGCTCCGGCCAGAGCTTTGGAATTTTCGCCCGAATTTTATAACGAGTCCGATCAGTATTTCGAACGACGACCGATCCGAGGTGTGGGCTCGTGTGTTTGGGTACTTTTTCATATGTTGCTTGTAATAACGAGAGCGCGTTTATAGGCGTGGGTGAAACGAAAAAATTTGCTCCCGCGACGGCATGTCATCGATTTTATGGGAATTTCATGGTATGCTACTTTTCCCTCGGAAGCGAGGCAGCAGAAGGGAGGGCTGCTGCATCGTTTCAAAGGTGAAACTAAATAAGTGCGTGAATGGCAAAGATCGAAATCAGGGCTATTCTACAATCGTCGGGCATTTCACTCGTTCGCGCAATTTCAAAGCAGGATTTTAATAGCGTTTTGTGCATAATACGAAATGTTGAGAAGATTTGTTCATTTCATTAATCTCGGATTTCCAGTCGGAATTTGAACCTTCTATGTAGCCCATGAGTAATTACTCTGTAATGCTGTATAACGCCACGGGTCAATTTACAGCCGGAGCATTTTGCAGTTACGAGTCGGAATGCGTGATGAGCTTCGCAACGAAACGGCGCCCTCCGAAATTTACGAATACAAGTTAATGCAGACACATGATCATTTCAATTTCTATCAGATTTACATGCAATCCGAAACATTCACAAATATCGCACAAATTTGATATTAATCATACCACTTGTAATCGTATACAATGAAACCTAATATATATATATATGCTATAATACTATACTACTATTCGCTACTATAAACATATATCACTATTTATACTTGGTTGAGTAATTAATTTTTGATTCAATTCATTACAAGTTAAATCAAATCAAACGTGGTCCAGTACAAGTAAATTGATTATAATAACTGTCTTCTCTGGGGAATCGGAAAGCAGCTTAGCTCAGCTTTATTAACATCATATATTATTTTATATATCATGGATATATTGCTTTTTTTTCATTCTCAATGACAATGAATTTCAATATTTCGTGTGTTAAATTAGCTAATGGAGCAGACACTCTTCAATTGGACGCTGTTGTATCGTATGGTAGATATATATATATATATATATATATATATATATATAGACATAAAGATTGAAATCGTTCGAAATTGTCGGTTAATCAAAGACACGCAAGTGGTGAAATTTGACATTGTCGTTGCTTACAATGGACACAGGTTGTGCTTATGATGAAACTAGAACCACGTACAATGAACGGGGTTGCGTGAAACGCATATTGATTCCGTGATTTTGATGCTTTGAAATTCACCAATTCCAATGTACTCTTTACATTCCCGCGTGCATTCGAATGTATGCAGGTACGTGAGGGCGAGGATCACACGTGCTACAGTCGTCGCTAACGAATGCAACGAAACGAAATAGCCGTAGAATTACATCGGAGCAGAGTGACCCTGGAAAACGGAATAATGACATGAAATAGAATGTACAAAGGGAAATGTTTCAATTAATAACGACAGTTATCGCTAATCAAGGAGTTTACCGATGTTTAGAAAGCACTTTCGAACGTCAAATTTTGAGTTATATATATTTTTATATTTATTTTTATAATTATTTTCATATATAATTTTTATATATATTT
Source organism: Aradophagus sp. ZL-2020 (assembly GCA_022817685.1). Classification (NCBI taxonomy): domain Eukaryota; kingdom Metazoa; phylum Arthropoda; class Insecta; order Hymenoptera; family Scelionidae; genus Aradophagus; species Aradophagus sp. ZL-2020. Next base: position 6,608 of record JABFOV010001682.1, read on the forward strand.
TTATAATTTTTTTTTTAGACAAAATAAAAATGTTTTCTACAGAACATTTAATTTTGACACATTTAATGTTGACTAGAACGAAAAAATTTTCTTACGGAGTTAAAGTAGACAATTCGGCGTGTCTAATCAACATCAAGTTAAAAAGCATGCCGCGTATATCATTCTGGTTGGCGCAGAAAATAATGCATGAAATTTAAGATAAACTGCGGTAAATAAATTACGACTATTGTTGAGAAAATAAACCGTCGTAATTGCGATTTGCTTAAGAATTGGTCTTATTCATCTATCACGTAAATTAGTCGAACTACAATGACGTCGACAATTGCGACTCCGAGGAACTGAACTTTATGACGATTTATCGTATCAAGTTTTCGTATTCGTAAGAATGCCCACGTTTCTGAGCAACTGATTTATGATGACTTAATTATCATAAGACAGCATTTAATACTTTACGAACCAATTAGTAGTTGCGTGACTCGTTCATATAAATAATTTCACGAAGTCATACCGAAATCATGTGATCAGAAGGAACGATTTTTTCTCAGCTATTAAATCGTCCTTTTAACGACAAAGGACGAAGCTTTAAAAGCAATTTTGCGGCCATTTAATAACCTTTTCGTGTTGTATGAGCTAAAGTATTTTAACAGCAATCGCATTACACTATATTTGCACTGCTTGTTTTTGCATACGTTGAAAAAATTTACAACCTATTTTAATAAAACATTAATGTGAAATATAAACGAGTGATGAGATATATAATGATAATGTAACGCTAGAAGATGAGTGGAGAGAACAAATTATGCTTAAAAACATGTTGACTTAACTCTATACGATTACGTTGTTTTTAACACTATTATATAAAAATAATTTTCCTAGAAATATAAATAGCGCTGAATTCGTCATACGCATTCTAGCCTATTAGACAAGAATTCTGATCGCGTGCTCATACATTTTTTCCGTGTATTTGAAATTATATCAACGCGTATGTCGGTATGAAATGGGATAATCATTTCAAGCGATGCATCGAAATGATTTTCTGTTTATAATTATTTTTCACAAATCCGTAAAAGTGGATTTCAAACTTGATTTATAAACACACAATTTATTTTAAACGTTCGTCAAAATGTCCGATGAAAAGTTGTGTTTCACAGCAGGTGATTACTTTTTATTATACTGAACAGTAATGCTGTTTATTTGGATTACGTACTTCGTAGCTTGAAATTATTACATTTTAATACCTTCCAAATACACCACGAGGTAACATATTTTCACGTGAATGTTGTTTACTGTTGTTGAATCATCGATCGGAAAGATATCCAGTTGCAAAAAAGTTAAAATACAAAAATAAAAATATGAACGAGTCGAAACAAGAGATTAAATGAAAATTGCCTTAATAAAATGGAAAATATAGTGTTAATTCATTAACAGTATATTATCAATAAATATATTATAATAATATATATAATATATTTCAAATTCTTTTATATTTTTAATACATTAGCAACATAGTATTAGTATATTGATAATAAACTCGCAATATATTCTTTATATACTGACATTATATTTTTCGTTTTACTGGGGTGATGTGAATTTCGAAGTTTAATTTTGCGCAAGAACAAGTTATAACGGGCGTCAGGTTTCTTGTTCCGTTTTCCATGCATCGTCGATGTGTACGAGAAATAATTAAAACGAAAAAAGTGAGACAGAATAGAGATAAACGAATCAACGATCGCAGACCGCGAGCCAACCACTAACCGCACCCCTGCTGCGCTCGGTATGGCCGAGAAATTGAAAATGGAAATGTTTAATTGACCGAAAACACAACGAGTGACACTCTCTCACTACCGCTGCGGTGCGTCAATGAGAGACTGTGCATTGTATTTTTCAAGCATTCATCAAGAAGTGACGAAAAAGCCAAAAACAGTATTTACATTCATCGGAATCATCCGACTGGAATTTTAGAAGTCCCAGCCGCTTAATTTCAATCATTGTAACGCAAATGTTTTTCGGAAAATATTCTACTAAAAAAAAAAAAAAAAAAAAATAAATAAAGAGGGGGGGCAGAGCGAAGCCCAAAAAAAGACATAAAGGGAGTGCCGGAGTGGCATGAGTTAACTTTATTATAACCATTCGTAGCCCCAGCGAACATTTATCAGGAATGTTCGTGTTAATTTTCCACAATTTTCCACTTGTGTTAATTTTCCACGATTAAACATTACGAGGCCAGCGAACCGTACGAGGAATGTAAAATATTCAAAAACGTTTCGGCAAAGTCAAAAATCCGAGCGACTACCGCTCACGGCTTTGTTGAAGTATAAAACGCTGCACATTTTCAGCATACCGTTCAGAGTGATTCGCACCGTGAAATCAGCTAGCCGATGATGATTATATTGGTGATGATAATAATGACAATAATAATGATTCAATGAATCAAATAATTTAATTATTTAATTATCAATCTCCCATAAAAAAACATTGTTCAGTTTCTTGACAGAAACTGGCCAGTTTTCATTATTTTCTACCTTCCGATTATCCTGATATGAACAGTTTTACTGGGGCAAAAATACTGCAGTATTTGCGGGCTAGTACCTAGACCTGTAGTAATTGAACATCAGTGATTCTACTCGAAATTGGCCAGGGTCTCTTCCGAGTAAAAGCTGGTCAAATTTCTATTTCTAATGCTTCTAAACTAAAAGGATTTATAATACATGATTAAAATCTATTGGGAATATATATAACAAATGCACAATTCATAAGTGTCTGAATCGTCGATTGATTCGAAAATAATAAAAATGGTAAACGTTAGCGTTAGCATTGTAAGCTTGCGACCTTTACTCGTTTATGTCATAAACTGAAAGCCGGCGTGCACGATCGTACGGGCCGAAGTGCATAGACTTTTTCCAACAATGGCCGTGAAATGATTGAAGTTGTGGGTGTTGTTGGGAAGCAGGGATCGTTTGTATCGAGGAAAAAGTGTTTCCTCAGAGACGGTCATTGTTAACGCAACTGACGAATTATTTACCCGTCGTGGTCGTGACGTGAAATGCTAGAATTGAAGAAACTTGATGTGTGTTCATTGTTTGCATTCGGCGTTGTGCAGCGAAAGTGTAAGCAGAACGGCAATCGCCAGGGGTATTGCACGGCGTTTGACAATGACGCCGTATCGAGAATGGAAGGAAGCACTGATAATCCGAGAATCGCGATCAATCATTGATATTCGTAGCAAGCCAACCGCCATAGACAAAGAGCACAGTACGTCTCTTGGGACTCTTGTTTACGATACTTTTGTTTACGATTCCTTAATGGAACGCGCGGTACTGTGATGAGCTTTTTGAATATAAATTCTGTTACTTTAAATGAGTTGATATTTTTTGTTTTTTTTGCAAAATGCAACTCTCAATGAACGCTCAAAATGAATGCTCAAATAATAGTGCTCGACCCTTTTGTTTTTATTCGGTAGGTAAGTAATAATGGTACAAATTGAAGTGTATGGATGACGATTTGTAAACATTTTCGGATTTTGCGTAATACTGTGTTGTTTAACACTGTGTTGTGTAACACTGTGTTGTTTGCAAAGCCTTGCGTGGAAAAGATAAGCATGGCTTGACTTGGCATCATCTTGGATATTATATAGGCAACGCGTTTGGAAATATTCCTGGCTATAAGGTTTGCCAAGGCTGGAAACAGTTTAATGTTTTTTCTTTTTTTAAATTCTTTTATCGTATATAAATCGGGCTTTTCTACGTGACTCGATGAAAAAAGTTATCTGATCATGGCTATACCAATATTTTGAGTTACAGCCGTATTAGGGCCAGATCAGATTTTATAATTTCTACCAAGGGTGTGACGGATAAATATGGAAATCTTGTTGTTTCACACTGAAAGCCGCCTTTGCATTGAATGGTGGAAAGCAAGTATGAGGCATCCAGCCCCTTGTATTTATCCCTTGGCACCGAGAGCGCAAACATCTCCTGATATAACACTCTCGTCGTTAATTAGCCACCGGAATTGACTACCGCATCTGTGGCCTCTCATTCATTTACTCACGAAATTCGGCTTTCATATTTTCACATTAAGGGCGCACTGTAATTATCAAATAATAACATTGTTCTATGCAAAACTTGATCAAACAGTTTGTGCAAAATGTAAATGAATCTATTTACTTAACTACTTACACATGCAAATTGCTCCGAACCTGCATTACAAGTTTTTGCAAAATTGGAACTGTGATTACTGTCGTACATTTCTCGCTACATACACTTAGCTAACTGGTCCGATCAATAGAATTAATGTGTCATTACTATAGTTCATTAATTCACCGTTTATTGCAGCAACGATCAGACATTTACTTTTAATCACTAAATTGACTTCGGTACAAATTAAAGTAATATTAATTCACAGTGCATTACACAGATTGGTTCTTTCAAAAAAATTATATATCAATTGAAGATTATAAGATGTTTCAAAATGCTTCGTTCAAAAGAAATATTTTCAGCTCATTGGTATAATAGAAAGTGGAATCTGTATTCTCTCGCGGGGAAAAATGGCCACATTCTCACAAAAAACTTACTTGTATGAAGAAAGTCATTTTCTTAATGTATAATCATTTGGATTAAAAAATTTATATTCAATTTAATTCAACATATCTTCCCTGTATACAATATCTTGCGTAGATCAGCATGTGATATTGTTAACCTTATCAGGATCACACCGATGATGTGGCACAACCGATCATTATTTCACTAGAGTATCAATAATAGCACGCTGTAAAGTTCACCTCCAATATAAACTACACATAACGAGTAATACTTTTTTTTCTATTAGAGCATTTTTTAAATGATGCGCTCCACAAGAGTGACATATAAATTGATCACACGCAAATAATGCAAACGCAGAACGTAACCTATTATTCAATTATAGCGGTAACGTTGTAAGAGTGGTAATGAACAAATTACGAATTAATATCCGTCAACGAATTGGTAGAATACGGATTCGTGAGGTGGGTTAAAAATAAAAAGTCGGAAAAAGCCAAGCACATCTCCTTTGTCGCGACTGGCTGGCGGTGTCTCTGTGCAAGTAAGTCTCGTTATCTTTTTATCTGATGCTCGTCTGTCTCGTAAGAGAGACGGCGACACGCGGGACGGGGATGTGCGAGGAACAGAAAGCCGACGAGCGCTAAAGGGTCTGAAGGGCCAAGGTGGAGGATGCGCCGCGCACACACGTGACATTCACATTAATTATTCCGTCCCTCGTTCTTTTGTTTTGCTTAATGTTCAAAGTACTGCTTTCGATGCCGCCATTTTGTTACGCTTTGCCCAAAAACATTTGTAAATGTCTCTTTCGAGCTTATCGAAGTGATCAATCCGCTGCCCGGCGTTCAATCGCGCGGGTCATTGCGGCCCAAATTAGTAGCGTACGTATGCCCGCTTTTGTGATACCTCGGGGCTCAAACCGGGGCACCATTTGCAGCGAGAAAATTTTTCCAGTTATCCCAGATTCTATTCCTCGGCAAGATATTTCACCTTTTCTCAACACATTGCTACTTTGTCGGAGATTACATCAGTAATCTTTTCTGTCGTAACTTCGAATGTCGACAAGTCGTCGTTGCTTTTCTCCTATTTTTGTTGTCTATTACACTGCAGCTTTGAAGAAAGCGACTGCAGGAATGAGATAAGCAATGTAGTTCTATGAGGTTAAAGTTCAAAGTACATTTTACATTTCTCGAACACAAATGCCGAATTGAACGTTTTACAACTTTCCCCGCAACTCTTTGACGTTACTTTTTCCATTTGAGAAACATGCTTTAAGGAAGCGTAATCTTTGTATACACTTTAATACGATTGGAAACTTGGTATAGTCACATACAATTCTGAACAAAGTTTTTTCTCGATTAATGTTGAAACCATAAACAACTGAGATTCATTATATTCCTCGCCTGTTGTAGTCTTAAACATGTCAATTGATTAGAATAAAGAAATTATTTTACCTTGGTTTTCTGAAATAAATTTTTCAGCCTTAGGAGGAAAGAATCTAGTTTTCATACTCTCAAGCTCAAAGTGAGCTTTTTTTTCTTGGCCACGAGTATATACTCGTGGCCAGGAAAGATATATGAGAAATTAAATACACTGTTTCTCATATGAGAAACAGTGTATCTATCTCGGGTGCAAACGCCCTTGGTACGTAATGTAGTATTCCTTTTCTTTTTTCCCCTCATTTCACACACAGAAATGAATGCATTGAATCAGCAATATAAATTTTTTTGAAAGATTTATGTTAAATCAAACAAAATTTTCTTTGAAATCACTTAATTTTTTGTTCATTTGACAAAATTATTTTGTCTTACCTCTTTTTGAAACGAACAAAACGAATTATTTATTTTAAATCAATTCTGTGTTGAATTTCACAAAATAACATTTGTAAAAGGTATTTTGTAGAATTAACAAAAGCCTTTTGTGCATTTTACGCTGAAGCGCATGCGCGGACGTTACTTTCGTTGTTGTGAAGCATGCTGAGTTTGGAAGAAGGCGCCGCATAGATTAGGTTAGGAATGCTGTCACGTACATTATAAAATCAAGTGTCTCATTCTGAGACATTTTTGATGATTGAGACACTTTTGATGTCTCAAACGTGAAAAATGTTAAAAAATGAGACACTTGAATTTGTAGTGTATGTCATCTGATTTAATTTTGACAAAAAACATGTAACTTATGATGAAAGCAATTTAAAATGTAAACTTATTACCTTATATTATTACTTGTGAGGTTAAAACATTTTTATCACTTTAATAGATATTATCCGCCACCTCAATAGCTTCCACTGTCGTTGATTGACTGAATTTTAATACAAACAAATACTTTTGTTGATTTTACAAAATGAAATTTCAAAATTGGTTGAGTCAATGCCGATCTTTTGTTAATTTAACAAAATCTTCCTGAATCGAATAAATCGAACAACAAAAGTGAATTTTTCATTTTAACAAAATAATTTTTGTTAGTTTTACAACAACCAAATTCTTTTATTCATTTGACAAAATTTTTGTTAATTCAACAAAATATTTCTGTGCGTGATTGTTATTCATTTTTCGTGCTCATTGTCACATGCAATAATATCGAACTGTTTTACTATCATTTCTCTCAACATATTTTGATAGCTAATAGAGATAGAAATAATAGAGATAGAAATAAACAAAGTTACCGTAGAATCTGTTGGATGTTGGCGAACGGTGTAAGTAACCTGTAGACGCGACAGCCCTTCCGGTGCTTCAACATCTTTATCTACCGCTCTTCTCGTCAACTGCGACGTACGTTGATGTATGATTTAATGCTGGTTCTGTGAGTAGACAGAGAGGCGGAGAGCTGAGGAGTGAGGCTAGACGATGAGCGGCATCGGAACGATGGATATAAGGGTTCGTTTCAGTGTAGTGTTGCACTGAGCTCATTAATTAAATAGCAAGCAGTGAAGGGTGGCTCGGCAAGAAGTTCCGATCCATTTTATTAGTCAAAATGAAAGATACCCTAAGGCACCGTGTGAATTTCTTTTACTTTCCCTGTTTTTCGTGGAGGCTTGTAGATTTTGATAAATATCATTTCATAATTAGGCCGAAATTTGGTTTAAAACGTAACAATCTTATTTAATTCAAATTAACTTGACTACCGGTCGTAACTTGAATACCCCGACTTCTTGGTGGTCCGAACTTGATAGGTCCAAGTCGGTAGGGACAAGTCTATTAGACTCAAGTTGTAGTTGCAGGTCGAATCAATTTGAAACAAATTAATGTTTTAAATTTTAGCCTAATTCTTGCTCGGCACATGCATTCGAAGCAATACATTATATTTACAGGTACCAATACATTTGCTTTACACCATTTTCTTTCCCATTTCCAATCTACAAAAAATGTGTCTTAGTGTAATCATATACTAAACGAAATCGTCAATTATAACTAATCATAACCTATCGATTTTGAGGCAACTATGAATTTTACATTGATGTGGATATAAAATCACAGCAGTATGGCATGTGTACCTCGTGCGTTTCACATGCTATTCATGTTCAATTTTCAATTTCGTTGTCACAAGGATGTGAATGTAAATCACATATTTCGTATATTTGTAATTAGAGGCATGTGGCATAATTATGGAACGCATGTGGTGTAATTCTGAAATGCATGTGGTATGTTTGTGAAATGAATACAGTAAGATACGTCATAATTGTGATGTAAAAGTAATATCGCTGCGATATACTGACAATATCACAAACTTGATTTACATGTACCGATAGATAAATCGTAGTAAAAATCATGTTCAAAACATTTATTAAAATAATAATTATGGACGTCGCAAGAAACATAAGATTCTGTACGATTCTGAGTGAATAATGAGAAATAGCTCTAAGATTAATGCTATGTAGTATTGTAACAATAAATTTATTATTATTATTATTATTATTATTATTATTATTATTATTATTACTATTATTATTATTAACTTTGAAGAAATTAGTCTTTTATATTTTTAAATTTTGTCTGACAATAAATTTCTTCAATGCTTGAAAATAAATGTTGTTGACTGTAAAAAGATGAGTTTTGATTTGTTATCTTTAAGTACTTTATCTTTTAAGCAGATTTTAGACACTTTAAGCAGTCTACCATTACAGAAGCAGAATTAGTAACACGTCATTGTGAACATTAATCATCGCAGTTGAAAGAATATTAAAATTAAATTTTGACGCTGTTTTTGTTTATCATTCATCTTCTTTCGTATCTCACTAGTGAACATCTTCAATGGATTTATATGCAGTGTATACTGTGTATACCCGGAATATTTTGCTCGTGATGTATTCAGCATAGCCCTGATAAACGAACAAAAATGACGTTTCAAACATTGCAACATGCACTAAGAAACCAGTGACGGTAATAGCAATGTTTTGGGACAACGACTCTAAAATTACGACAATCATCTTTTCACGTTGTAATTTTTCCTGCCGTAGATTTGATGCTAGGTGCTGCAAGTTTTACTGCGCATGCTTATATTTGTTTAATGTCAGCTGATCGCAAGAAAATAATCTCAGCGATATTTTTTTTTTTTTTCATTTAAAATCATATCGAATTATTTCAACGTGGAAAATTAATTAAAACAATGTGGAATCTACGACTAGATTTATGGTATATATTACAAATTTTCGGACATTATTTCTCTTGGCGCAGAACTTCATATTTATTATATAGATTAGAAATAAATAAAAGTTAAATGCATATTTAATATTCATATCTCATGTTATTTTCTACTGAGAAGTGACGGAGAAATTAGGAAACGTATGTAAATGGCATGTTAAGCGCACGATAAATACATGCCATATTGCTGTTATTAAATTCATATCATTAGAAAATTCGTGGCTATTAGTGTTGTAAGTTGTCGACGACTGCGCTTTTACACTGAGAAAAATATCATAAACATTTAGTAAAAAACTAATTAGTTAAATCCGGATCTGCTGAAAAATCATGTTATTTTTGTAAGCAAATTTTTAGTGATAGTAACTAAAATCACAATCAAAAAAAGTTTTTAACAAAAAATCAACTTCTACTGAAACATTTTTTCTCAGTGTAACAGAATTATTTTTCATCAGTCAGGTTAAATATTTTGTATTTGTCAGGTCGCATGTCGCGTATTTTCGTCTTAAATTACGTGTTGCGTAAGATTAAGAACGACAGCAAAATTCAGTGGCTGAATGTCAAGTGTCTACAGGATTTGCCAACCTACAACGTCTTCGTCAATGCAAGTAAGTTTATAATGATGTATTTAAACGTATTTAATATGATTTGTCACGTTACATTATGAATTAAATAGAACAAAATTTCAGTTAAAAGACATTTTAAGTTTCCAAAAAGTTAACTTTATGGAAACGCTAGTTATTTTCCGTTTTCACCTTCTTTTACAAATGTTTTTACCAATGTTTCAGTAAAAATTTAACAGAGCTTACCTTAAATATAATTAGGGAGACGTTGAATTTATAAACAGTACATATTTTTTAGTTGCCGCTATATTCTCGGGCAAACTTTTTAATGATACTAATTTAATTTTTACTATGGATGTTTATATCCCCAATAGAAATTTATATGGCAACGGCAGGGATGTAACGATATAAAAATCAACGTTAATTCTATTAATTATCTAATCTTAAAAAATTCATAAGTTTATCTGCAAACTTCAAAGCATTACCGAGCTGACATTTTTTTGAAAGAGCAATGAATGTAACATGTAATGGCGCGTGCAACGCGCGCGCTGTCCTGTTTTAGTAGTAATATCAAGGATAAGGTGAACGACGTGTAAAAAAAACGTGTCGGGATTGCGTGGGGATTACTACAGTGCGTTGGCATCTGATAGGCGAATGATTTATTAATTTATCTTTATTCGTCACAAAAAGAATCGATAAATCTCTACGTCTCATACTATTCGATACTGATGCGATTGACACATGGGCTTTGATAAATGGTATGATATTGAACCCGTTCAAAACTAAATGTTTCATCATGGGATTCAACAAATATATTGATTCAATTTCACTGGAGTCTCTCTCACGATTCAGATTAAACGACTTTTCAATTGATTATGTTCATTCAACCCGAAATCTTGGCTTGATCTTCGATTCCAAACTTACGTAGAGACCTCGTATCAACTATGTCTGCTGTGGCTTGAAAGTCGCTGAGAAAGCTGCGCTATAATCTGCGATTTCTGAATCAAAATTTTGGAGCTCAAATTATGATTACACTGATAATTCCGAGATTAAATTATTGTACTCAACGCAAAAAGTAGTTGCTGAAATCAAGGCGTTTTTTGCAGCAGATTTTGAGTCTTTTGTTTCGTCTAATCGCAGCGACTTATAGTAAGTTTTTAGTTGGTCTTTTTGTAAGACGTCGATTTGACATTTAATCTTGGGTATTATAATTTATAGAAGTAACCCGTCATAAAATAATTGCTGATGGTTGTAAACTTAAAATGAACAGTATCAACCGGATCAAGTAGAAATTAATAACGATCTTGAACGATCTTTATTTCATTATTATATATTATTATAGTCATCACTCTATTTTCGTCATTCATACTTTAAAATGATCTGAGATTGTTAATGCATGTGTAGGTTGTGATTACAAAATAATTTTATGACGCGGAAAAGTATCGTCAGTATTCATAATAAACGTTCGTAGATTTTTCTTTTTGTGCGATGTAACTTATCAGACATTAATAACATTGGAATATGACATAAATGTCATATGTGCTAGATAATGGTTTTATTTGTATTATAAGCCTTCTCATTCCTTGAGAATGGCTCTTGACATGAGAAAGTCTAATTTCATTCATAAGATAGTTATCAAACGTCGCGTGCGGGTTGCCAACTGTCCGAGCAAACTTGTTAACGAGACACAGCGTTTAAATGTCCAGGAAATCGGAAGGAAGTTATCAGAATCTTGTTCTTGTGGCAGGAGAGTTTGAAATAATGGATTATTTCCGAATATTATAATACGGAAATGAAATCGACATTGCTTCGACAATTCAAACACATCGTTAACAAGATAAGGAAGTCGCATCCGCCATGCTGAGTGTCGAGCAAAGAAATGAGGCAAGGGTGTGTCGGGTATTTTAAGGTACGGACAGGATAACCCCTTACGTGCGAGGTCTTATCGTCGATCATTATTTGTCGATAATTGAAAATTAACCGACGAGCTGGGTATCTCGGTTAAAATATACAAGACCTTACATATTCCTCAAGAATTTTACAATTCTGGTGAAAATTTCGTGACGAATATAAGCAAACACGTTAAGAAAATTACAGATGATATGCCATATTTATTTGTCCCGTATATGTACTGGCTATTCAATACTTTTTTAAACAATTAAATTCTTATTAAATATAAAATTAAACATAAAATGTGTGAAAATACACATGTTTTTCTTGTGACATTCCTCCTACTTTTTTTGAAATAAAGTGGGTAGAAAGTATATGTAGGGGGAAAATGGTTTAATGTAATGGACGTCTTTGAAATGGACTTCTAGCACTTTACATTAAATTTCATACCATTTTTATCAGTGCAATACATATTAGTAACTTGATAGCTTTCCGCATGTTTTACTCCTTCTACTTGTATTTTTGCTTTTTGTATTCTTCAGGCATGTTTCGCTTCGTTCGTTCGTTTAACATAAGTTTAATTAAATATCCAACGCAAAAAGGTATTACAAATATTTCCATGTCTAAGCTAATAGTCACTATTAATGTTGCTATCCTTATACATACATTACAATTTTTCTCAAACTAATGCAAACAGCTAATACCGGGTGCGTCAAGGAAAACGTTTACGCGGATATGTCAATTTGTATTAATCTGCCGATGATTATGCTTGGTGATTCGCGAGTCAAACATAATTCTCCATTGCCACGAGGACTCAGTCAACGCGACGGAAGTGGATTGTGGTCGTTACTGTCTATCTTGCTTGACAATCTATCAATTAATTAACGAAAATGACGCTCTTGCTAAATTAATACCATTGTTTCAAGTAGGATTTAGCGTGGAGTACAGTATCGTCGTTGGACCAGACACTGCTTCACTGGCGCCTCCTCGATTTCTATATGCGTGTCGCGCGCAGTGAAGCCATTCGACCCGTATTACCGGATATCTTAATGAGTACCGTAATTAATACGAACGCAGATTGGTGAAAGGACGGAGCTTCGAGAAGATAGCGCTTAACCAGAACGCACAGGCTTTGACGGGGATGTGTACATACAAGATAACACCATATCTATCATGCAATATAAACTGACTTATCGGCCAAAGAGCGTTAGCCATCACTTTTCCAATTGCATTCCTTTCATTTCAACGCCTCGGCTAACAGAGACGATATTCGAACATTGTCCGAACACGGTTGTTATTTCCATAGTTATCAACTGACGGAATTGTCCGTTTCAAACTATCGTGTATGATTTACATCATAGGCTTCACATCAATTTATGGACTAATTAGTTTCTCCTCGAGCAGACAAGTGACTCGAATAATGCGCTATGTCGCATGCGACAACTTGCTCTGTTCGATTGGTCATTCACGTGGCCGACCTTGTGGCCACATTTTGCTTTCTCGCTCCTCGCAAAGCTATTTAAGCTTTGGCGTTTCTAACCAGATGTCATAAAAGTCAATCGACGTTAATAACAGTTTTTATAAGGAAAAAGAAAAAAAAAGGCTTTGATTATCACACAGGCCCTTGTTTGACGATCATTTGTTGTTGATTGTTCGTAGAATTGCTCAAGCGTATAGCTTGATGAAGCCATTCGAGATTACTGCGATGGACGTTGTGCACATAACGCGTCTTTTATTTCGCGCATTAACTTTCAACATTGCCGAGTAAACAGCGGTGATGTAATACGATACATCGGCGTGCGCGATGTAACACAATTACGTTTTTATTGTCAACCGTGTTGCATTTATAGAGGCATTTACTTTTTTATTATTATTTACGCCTTGCTGCATTAGCATTTCGTTACAGCCGGCGCCCCCAATAACGACCAGTGGAATTGCGCTTTCGCGAAACATCTAGGCCCAGAGCCGCGGCTTATTTGCCCCGGAGGGAGTTTAAGCTCCCACACGAGGCGGCTATTTTCCGCCATGGAAATAGCTCGTTTCGTGAGAACGGCCCGCGGCAAAAATTGATTCGCTTAAGCAGCTCATTGTCCGCGCTCGCATCTCCGACGGCTTGCTGCACAAGAGGGTCAAAATTCCGCATGACGCAGGACAAGGATAACGCGGGGCAGCGCTGCTCCAAGGGTTTGAGATTACAAGCCATTGTTTCATCGGCACCCTTTGTCTCGGCGCCGCTTGCGCCCCGCGCCACGCCAGTACTCCCGCCGTACGCGCGCTGCCTGCGGGACCGCGCCGCTCACTAGAACCCTTGTTCTTCTTTGTGTTTTTAATTCTCAACTTTGTAACCAGCTCGTCGTCTGGCCAAAAACCAGTACCCCTCGACGGTGCGCATGTCTGTCTCACGACGACCATGCTTGCGCTCGACCCTCGTCAAACTCCTTTCCCAAATTATGTCCCGATTCATTCCGGTGCGAATACTAAAATTCGTTTAGATAATTATCACTTGAATTATGCTCTCTTCGAATATCCAAAAGCAAAGTTGCTTCCGAATAATTCTGACATTGTCATGTCTTTTTGATATTTAAACGGCGTCGTTCGTACTTCAAAGAATATATACTCGTGAACGTTGTTGAAATGGTCTTGTCATACGTTTTTCTATCATAGAAGACAAATTTAATGCACGAATTAGTGAGTTTAACAGTGAAATATTATGTGTTTTTGTCGAGCGCACACACAAACATAATATTTATTTTTCAAGTATACAAATTTTTACATAGATTATGAAATTTCATATGCGATTCTAATCGAACTTGGAAACTGCGTGTCTGATGACCTTTATCATCAAAAAAAGCACGTGCGTTTTTAATGCGATGCTTAGAGGTGATACGCCATGAATTGTCGTGACCAACTTTTAGGTGTTAAGGTATTACGTGCGTGTTTTGTGTCGTGCTTATAATTGTAGCATAAAAAATTCATGTGTTAAAATATCACGTTGTTATTTCTTATGGTGCTCGGAATTTTCATTTTATTTTTACACTTTAAACCTTGTATCTATTTTCATTAAATTTTTTTTAACAAACGAAGAATTTTTAAGTTAAATTTAATCCCGCTTGAAAATTTTTCATCTCAGAGATGGGCATCTTAAAAATAAAAATAATGAAGCAAAATATCATGCATTGGACAAAGATAATAAAAAATAGTACTTTTTTGTTTATTTGTAAAATTTAGCATTTTATGTTTATTTTATGATTCTATTTTTATTCCAAAAGTGCCTATCTTTGTTTCATATAATTATTTTTATATAATGATTTTTATATAAATTTAACCAAAAACTTGAACTCAATGAACGCTGTTAAAATATATTTAAGAATTTGTTTGAGTAATTAATATCAAATTTATTGTATATTGATTTTGTAAGGTTTTTGATCGTGCTGACGACTTTATGTACTGAATGTTATGTATGTACTTTTATTTTATTAATTTTTATTATTTTCTACTATAAATTGGGCATCTTTCTGTAGTATTCATTGAATAAATAAATAAATAAATAAATAAATAAATAAATAAATCAAACAATCAAATCAATAACTTTTTATTTTCGAGAAACTGAATTCTCCCGATTTTAAAGTAAAGCTGATTTCTCTGATTCTGGCCATACGAGATTGAGAATGAAGAATGTCATCATTACAGCTGACTTGTGCTTTAGAACAACTTTGAAAGCAACATTTTACTCACTAAACCAGGACGATACTTTACTTGCAACGAGCTCAAGTTTTTATGTAAGCAAACGTTCTTGACTTTAGCTTCAAGAAGCTTTGGAATTTTTATCTTTTAATACAGTTGACGAGACTGAGAACATGAAAATATGCATTCAAATAGCATTTGTTTCTGAACGTACATGGGTGATAAATTAAAGCAGTGTCAACAATTATTTCTTTTTCATTACTCAATAAGTTATTAGACTGATCCAAAATAATGAGTCCGAATTTCAAAATTTTCTTTTCGAAATTTCAAAATGTTTCTTACATTTATATTTACAATTCAAATAATACGACTTGCATTTATCGAATAAATGTACATACTATGTATTATCAAATTAAGATAAAGTCGAAAATTGTAATATTGTAATTTTAGCTACCACCGTTTATAAAATTCACTAAATTTGTTGAGAAGAAATCTATGATTTATCAATTTAATATGAATTACAATATCAAATATATCTTAAAATCATCAGCGAGCGTTCAGAATTCAAATATAGACTATACTTAAGACTCTTTCCAATATCCAAACTCAATAATTTATATATGTCCTGAAATCGTATATGAGTTTTCTACACAAAGTTCCCATCAAGGAATCCAAATTTTCCTAAAATTTGACATAGAATTTTTACATAGAATTTTGTTACATGTAGGATTGGTATGTACAATTTTATATATTACGTAGGACTGATAATTCTCATATTCGAAAGAATTGTTTTATTAAAAGGCAAAATCTTTATTCAACGATTTCAAAGAGTCGGCTGGATAAGTTGGAAATAAAAAGGAAGAGACCGCGGATTGGAGTATCTCGCACGTTCTGTGCGCCGTACTCACCCGATATTCCGATTAAAGTCGGTTCTAAAACACCATAGTCGTGGAGTATAAACCCAATGCAGCCATTCGGTTTTATTGTACGGAGCAGCATATGCATAGCAATAACCGTGGCGCCCTGCTCTCGCAGCTGCAAAACATCAAAAGTCGATCGACACTAACTCCATCAAAGCCAAGCAATTCTGAAAACTCGAGCGGCAGCTCCGCGCACGGCTCCCGCGCTTTCTTTGTCCGCGCTCCATTACCGCTCACAGTGCGACATTAATAGCCCAAGCCGTAAACTTTATATTATTATTACTATTACTCGAAAAGCGATAATACTTATTTACGAGGCTCATCCAATTTTTCATAAGTGGCTGGCGCGCTGCCGGTGCGGCTCCTGCGGTCATGAGTTTTCGATCGCGCGAAGCGCCAAGGTCTTGGTGAAATATTATAGCTCGCGATAACGCCGCGGAGTCAGTGCAAGCGCCTGTACAGTATTTAATGTTAAAATAATGCCGCTCGGAGCGAAAGCCGTAGCAACGGGGGATCCCGCGCGGCTCCATCGCGGCCGTTCCGAGACGACAGGGATTGTATGAAAGAGCGCAATAAAATTTCGTATTCCTTACACACGTTTGCTCGAACTACTTAAACTATTAAATAATCCAAGTCAAAACTTTCGACGGCGCTTCTCCGTTATAGTTCGCTGGCATGCGATATAAAATGCGCCAGCACAATAATACGTTCGGTGCTGAAACGTTAATGAGCAGCGGCGAAATTCTACCCAGGGTGGCATTATCGCAACGACCTTCCTCAGCCTCGCTTGTCCCTTGCATGCATGCGATAAACC
>JABFOV010001683.1:0-23642 GCA_022817685.1 Aradophagus sp. ZL-2020
TTGTGTTTGTGAGCTATCAAGTGTGTGCTATGGTGGATTTGCGGGTATTTTTTATTTAGAGCAGCACGCACACCCAGAGTGAACAACCTAATTTTTTCGGGAGGGGTAAAAGGGTTTTAGGGAGAGGGTTTTTTTATTGTTTTTTTTTTATTATTATTTTTTTTTTTTTTTACTCTGTAAGTAAAAAAGTTGGAAACGGTTTTAGCCCCGCACAAGTTTTTGCTTTTAGAAAATTATTTTTTTTCCCCCCCCCCCCCCCCCCCAATTGTGGTTAATCTTTTGAAATCAAAATTTAAGAGTCGGCGAATAAAAATACAAATGCTAAATTCAAAATTTAATTGATAAATAAAAATTTAATACTGTTTTCTGAATGTTAAGCCCCATTTGCAAAATACTCACAGCTTTTAGATGAAAAAAAACGTGAAAAAATGTTGTCTGCAATTGTAACTGATTAAAGGTTATTAGAATTAGTTGCAGTATTTGAAATAATACATGATCATCTTTATTCGCCTGCGCTTCTTTGCTTCTGTGTACATACGTGTGTGCATGCGTACGCATGTCATTCATTCCACACTGATCCGGAACTCGAGATATCATTGGTAATGCATACAATAGTTTGACAAAATGAAACAATGAGACCGAGTTTTCATTTTGTGATATTGCATTCGATTAATTGAATTCGGTCAATTTTAAGCGGAATCGCCTAATTAGTGCATCAAAATGAAACTGATTACACTTAACGCAAATTCAGTATGCAAGAAGATACAGCATATTGTTAGAATGTTATCCAACACTATGGTTTAATCAATCTGATTAAAAACAGATTAAAACTAAGGTTAGAATCTGCCTGGGAAATACAATTATATTGGGATGTCAGATCAAAATATGAAACAAGAGATTGCGTAATTATTGTGTTTTCGATATCTTCCTTGATTTATTCATTTTTTATTTATTTCATTGAGAGATTAGCAGACTGAGAAATCGAAAGGCGGATTGAAATTACCCAAATTACGGTTTGGACCTGTTTTTCATCCATTACCGTAGCTAGCAAGTATTTACCAGTTAGTTTTAAATTTGTATAGCCATTAGAAAAATAGCACTTTCGATTCGCACTATAATTGACAAACAAATATTTTATTTATTGCACAGTCAATTGAATTTACACTTAGAAATAATTTATTTAATGTTTTGAATTCAAATTGAAAACTACACACCAAAATAATATACAAAAAAACAACAATACTGCTAAATATATTTATAATTGTACAAGTTATTAGGAGTGAGTTTTGAATAATTTTTATATTTTTATCTTAATTAAATACTCATTAATGAAATTGCTTTACTCACATTATTTAACAAAACCAACAGGCATTTGCACAATTAAATTGTAATTGCTCATTACTTAACACGAAAAACTGGCCGTATGGAAACTGCACCGAATAGATAAAAGTGCACTGATAAGAAAGGCAGGTAAACTGCACCGCAAAAAAATTTCTGATAAAATATAGGCGATGTAAACTGCACCGCAATAAAATTTCCGATAAGATAATGGTTAGGTAAACTGTACTGAAATAAAAAAATACTGATTGAATTCTTCCCGAAAATGTGAATGAAAAGATTCGCCCGAGTTGGTGGTATCTTTATAGAAATCTGAATTTAATCCTGCCCACATGCATGGAGGAAATTAGGCACCTTCGGAAATATAGTTGCCAATAAGATATGAGCAAAATTCTTTTAGTTGTGCATCTTTTGGCATCTCACTCATAAAGTCAAAAACGAAATTTCCTCGATTTCTGTTACAGGTAAAAATGGCAAACCAAAGACATTCAAAAACATTCCAATTTACAAAAATTTACAAGAATTTAAAATTGATGGCCAAACAGCCTGTGTCACGTGGGCCCAACGCGGGAACGCCACAAAATATGAAATAGATTCAAGAAAAAAAAAAAAAAAATAAAGTCCTTGTAAAGGAATTTAATTTTTTCGTTTTGTTGTTATCTATTTTTTTTTTATTTCAGTGCAGTTTACCTGATCTTTATCTTATCAGAAATTTTATTGAGGTGCAGTTTACATCGCCTATTGTTCATCAGATATAATTTCGCGGTGCAGTATACACCGCCTATTTTTAATCAGATATTTTCTTGCGGTGCAGTTTACCTGACCTTTTTAGTTATCAACAATATTTCGGTGCAGTTTGGAATCGCCCGAAAAACTTATACTGTCATTATACCGCATTATTAATTCCAATCAGATTATTTTTTCGCCATTACGAAACTCCACAATGAGTTAATATTTCATTCCAATAACTTCGGATTCACGATTTTCAACACCGATATTCTGATGTTTTTCCCAAGTGACCAACAAATTTTGTGATTTCGTGGACTCGTACACGAGCACATATACGTTAACCCGAAAGTGGTCGCGCTACGGCCTTTCCGACCAACGAACAAAGAAAACCGAGCGTCGTTTTTGTTGATAAACAGAGAAGCGCAGTAAATGCGCGACCACTCCTGGGGTAAAAAAACTCTCCTCAGTGTAACTGCAGTGTGACTTTGCAATATTTTATCACCGTGATATAATTGCAATATCTGTATAAAGTCACTTGAATTCACGATGATGTCAAAAAGAAAAGATTAAAGTGTTTTAGAAAAGTCACTGTAGCGTCACCTGTGACATTATTGTCACCTTCAAATGTGACTTAATTGTGATTAATGAAACTATAAACATAGTTATACTTTTGAATTATGATTCGTCTATGACGTTAAGGTAATTTAGTTGTGAATCACAAATACATCACGCGCAACATCACCACGAGATCACATAACAATTTTTGGTCTCTTGGGATTGATTTATTTAAGAGTATAGTTTAGCATTTTTTCTACTAATTATTTACAATCAGAAACAGTTCAAAACTTGACAAATATTTAATTGTTAAAAAAAGAAATTTGCACAGTCATCTTGTTTGCATTAATTATAAATGTGTATAGTAATCAAACTAACTTATCATTCTAGCAAATAATTATCTGCCGGAATAATCATTATATACACTGTAATAATTATTATAGTGCCACTCAGCGCAGTAGTAATTTCAAACAAAAATTAAACATAATTTGAATGAGTTAAATACAGTTGCTAGTATGTATGATTTTGTATCTTTCATTAGTATTATTTTTTGTTTAATTTTCTACCACTAATTCAAATTAAATTTTCTTCTTTTTATGAAATCTTATTGCATGCTACTGCAACTGACTTCAACTTAATGGAATTTGATTACATTAATTTGACAATTACAATTCATTTGCGATAATTTCCTCTATGTTTATCATTTTGAAACGATCTTTTTGTGTTAAAACTTTTCTCGACATTTTTTTTTAATTTGTTTTTTATTGATTTTCCAAGGATTCACAATAAACACAAGACATGTATCTATTTAACAAGCTCTTAAAAAAGGATACATTTTAACTTTTAGAAAGGTTATTTCTTGAGGAAAAAATCAAATCATTATTTGCTTAAACCTCAGTCAAGTCGCACTCACGATTTTCAATCTTTATTATAAATATTAATCTTTTAACAAGTAATGTCTCGTTTCGAGAAAATTTTCCTCTATTGAATTACTTATGTTTTTATAAAAATATTTCTTATAAAATTATTATTATCAAAAGATCTTTTTTAAGAGTACACCACTAAATATATTTTCATGCAATATTGAGATAACATTTATTGGATAAATTAAAAATAAAAAAAAAAATTTAAATCCGTTGGAAAATCTTCGTTTGCATTAAATCCAATTTTCAGAATTGTAGTCTTCAATCAATCTTACCTTACACTGTAAAAAATGAATGTAAAATTACACTAAATAATATGTAAAATTACAGTAAAACTGTAAAAGCTGAATGAAATTGCTTCCTTTTGAAAAGCAGCGATTTCATTGGTTAGCTTTTACACATTTACTTTAATTTTACGTGATATGTAGTATAGTTTTACATTCTTTTTTTACAGTGTTTTACGAACTTAATTTGGGCACATACAAACGTTATCTCAATATAATTATTAAATTCCATTTTCAGCTTTTCTCATGTATAATCAATAAAATGAAAATGAAACTAGGTAGCCGAACAATTTATTTTACGACATTCAAAGTTTTACTCGTAACAGATAGCATTTTATTCATGTAACACCATTCCTAACTTAACTAATTTTCATTAAAAAATAAAAATAAGAATGTTCATTTTAATTCGTTGCATCCGTTACCTAGTTTACATTTATTACAAATTTCATACCTCTAAACGTTATCTTTTCTACATCTGTATGCGTTTTTGAATCATAAATCAATTAAATGTAAATTCTGGTAGAATTAATTTCAAATATTCCTTTGATTAATAACTTTGCAAGTTGAAATAAAACATATAGCTTTATTGCCTAATAACGATTGTGAATTTCATCTACTTGTCTTACTTGTAATATTTCTTCTAATATTCACATTTGCTAAGTATTTTGTAACTTAATTGCTGAGTATTACAACAATGACAAGTCAAACAGATGTGTACGCAACAGCGCTTTACCAGAATCAACGTAAAATTTGAATTTTAGCAGCGTTTAAAAACTTACAATTAACGCACATAAAAAAAAAAAAAAACATACAGCACTGAAATAACACATTTGTTTACTTGTCTGAGCAAAAAAAGGCAAACTAGTTACATACGAATAATATTGACGTTTTTAAACGATTTTAAAATTAAATGGTGATCAAGTTTTTACATGGAAGACAATAATAGAATAGATTTCTTTTAGTTAAAAAAATAATTCTGGCGTAATTGTCTTTTCAAAATAAAATAAATCTGTTATTCAGCGTTACAAGTTAGATTATCTCGTTGAATACCAAATATAATAATAACAAAAATTTAACATTATTTTGAATTTTATCAAATTGTAACACTTCCATTTTTAAAATTTAAATCATAAACATGTATGTAAAAATAACACTGTGAAATCTATCGAAAAAATATATAATTATGAATTATAAATAATATCTTCATTCAAAAATTCAACTTTTAAATAACTTTTGAAAACGATGACTAAATAAATTTGAAATTCGTCACAAAATCCTTGAATAGATTTTTACAATATAATACAAAAAAATTAAATCTGCATTGACCAAAGTAACTAAGTAAACCGTCAACTAACGTTCGTATGTAAGCTAAATCAAGTACGTTATTGCTTTATTCTACACACAAACAAAACCAACTAGCTTACTTAATCATTAATCTCTATTGATTTTCTCCAAGATACTGAAACCACTCATACTGATCGATGTTTGATACTCTTTTCTGTCCACAGAAAATGATTTTTATCATAATCTGCGTTGCAATATCTGTCGTCATAATAGTCTCCATTCTTGGGGTGTTTCTTCCAAGCTTCTAAACTACTAAAAACACTAATTACGCAAGCGTGTAATCGCAGCGACCAAAGTTAGAATCGCACCTTCGATGAGATACTAATAATGACTAAAGCAAGATAAGAAATTAAAGTAATCAGAGAGTAAGAGGAAGAAGAAGCGTCACTAAATGAAAATTAACATAACTAACAATACTAATCTAAGCGAAGCCACATTGATAAATAGATCGCGAACAAGACATTTATGCGACTGTTATTAATTGTACGACGCTTTGGAAGATAAATACAGTTAATGCAGAGAAACAAACGAAACAAAATGCGAGAAAAACAGAAATAAAAAGAAGAAAGCAATGTCATTGCGATCGGACAATTAGGAAAAGAGAATATTAAAACCACGTTGACCGAAAACGGGATTGACAGAATTCTAGACGAGAGACAAGGGGGAGAGAAAGTGACAATTATTTTTGTGCTACGAACATCACCGAGTCAAAAACAAACGAGCAATTAATCGCGACTAGCTCCAATCTCATTAAATATGCCCAACTGACGTAATTCGACGAATATTTCACGCGAAGACAATAAATATAATTATTAAAATAATAGTAATAATAATAATAATAATAATCATAGTCATAGTCAACATCACCATACTAATTATAATAATATTAAATACAATAATTTATTGTACTTTATATATGTATATATATCACGTTCATAAATATGTATGCATCTATACAGTTGATCCTTTTAAAAGAATATCAGAAATGATACACTAGGGCTTAAAACATGTTGAAAAATTAATTCATGATGATCGCGACGAAGTTAATTCTTGCGTCATTAACACACAATATCATGTGCAATGTGTATTTAAAACGTCCGTGTTAATGCACACGCCAATCGATGATTGTGAATACATGTTGAAAGGGCAACATTTGGCGCATTTGACTCAGCAGTTACACTTTGTCGATTTAATAACCAAACCAACGTAATATCGGAATAAACGGGTAAAGTTCTATTCGACTTTCTCATTTACGTCGCTACGTATAATTATTTCCCACAATTGGTGCTGGTTTGATTAATATTCATTGGTTTGCGAAATTGCTAAAAGTCTGCAATCAAACGAACATTCGGGTCAACGTTGTTCTTATCGCGCAAATAGAAAAAATAATAAACTCGTTGCAGCAACGACATTTTTATTACCTTAACCAGTTTCTTCAAAATTAGTTATCGAAGCGCATCAGATGTTGCCCGGAGTGCAATATAATTCGGTTATGTTTAAATGTAGAAAAACGTTTTGTTGGCTGTTGGAACGTCACTGTAGATAATGATGCACTGAGAGAGAAATTTAGTTGTATTGAGAAAATTTCCGTTGAATCAACAAAATTCTCCAATGGTGTTTGATCGCCAAAATATTATATTGATATTATTTAGAGTATTAAGTACATAATTAAATCGCTGCCTAACATGATTCTCTGCGCAGACAATTTGGATTTTTTAATTGAAGTCCAGTTAACTGGATAATTTTGTTGGATCAATCAAAATGATTGTTATCAGTGTGATTTGACGTTTTTTAATGATGTTATGTTATTAATCATTGTTTCTGCGAGCGTCGTTAAGTAAAGCAATCATGTGATCGTCATGGAATGTCGTCCCCGTGAAACTAGAGCGAGCGCGCACACCGTTGAGAGCAATAAATTACAAAGTATTTCGATAACGCAGTATAGCCATTGATTTTCTGGTATTGGTTTTCGATAAAGAAAACGGCGTGTTTGATGCTCGTATACAGCAAAGTCGAGCGATTTGGTCCATGTGCTTGCTTTATTGTTAAAAGCTTTTCACAAAATCATCTTTCTGGCGGAGTTGTTTAGAGATGCTCCCATCATATTTGAACGAAACTAACCGACTAACTGCAGCATTTCATACTCACATTCAATCTGGCCGAAAATGTCATTGTTTGTCTTTATATTTGTAATTAAATCTTCGTCCTTTTCCAGCTTATCAGTTCTCAAATTCTAATCGTCGATGTTATGGTAGTCTTCCGAAAGCTCTAACATAAAGTTGAATGACTCTTGTGAAAATAATGTCTGGGCCAAAGTTTGGCTCGTTCCAAATGAATTCAATGCTGAACGATTTTCAATTAGTTTAAAGTTTCAGTGATACCAAAAGACGCTTTGAAAAACAACAACTACTAAATTTACAATTAGAGTATGTATACACGAATCCAGTTGCACGTAATTGCTCTACATTTAGAGGTAAACTTCAAATCGAAGCACCTATGTTGAATTCTATTTAATATAGGTTTCCAATCGCAATCTAACATCAGACAAATGCTCTTGAATTTTATAGTTCAATTCTAAATTTAATGATTTCACTAGCTACTAGACATTCAAGTATACATAATCAAAATTTAGACTTTTTAAAAATTTAATTTAGATTATAGATACGAAAGAGATAAGATTGAAATTGTGGCTTTTCCCAGCTTTGTCAGATTTTAATTTTCACAAGAGAAAATGTCCCACTGTCTGTCTTTTCTTTGGCATCCATTGTCTCCATTCATCCCTGAAATTGCGTAACGTATTATTCATTTGATTAATTAGAATTGTTAAATGTGATTATGTCAACAAGTGCAAGTTCCTGCTTGATGATAAAATGATCACATGTTTGGCGATTGTTTTGACCGTAATGTTGTTTTGTTCGCAGAAACTGATCCTGATCATAGTGTGCCTCACAGTGGCGGCCATCATTTTGATAATCATTTTGGTAACTAGCTTGACATGAATCCAAGGACTCTCAGGTATACTCACGCACCCAAATAACACGACGTTGAAAACACGTCGTGATTTTGCTGCTTCTGTAAGAGTGATTGCGATCATCTGTCAAATCCAAACATTAGTCGTTAGGTTCAGATTCCCCAAACATAAGCGTCGAGTCATATTTCAAAAGTATCTTTTTCCTATACCCGTATGAATGTCTTGTACACATCATATACGGGTTTTCTACGAACGAACCTGTTTATAGCCCATCCATAGGATCTAGAAAAAAGGACGGAACAGACCACCTTGGTTCTCTGCACCTTGGCCTTCGCGCAGAAGAATCTGAATATCCTGCGAAGTGTTGCCAGATGTTCGAAGCTCCAAGATTTTTCTAACAACTCATCAATGATATGAAGGGGCAGAGTTCGTACTGCCTGTCTATAGGATTTCTTCAAAGAGCCATCCGGATACCTTCGATAGTCCAACACCAACGCTGCCTTCGACTAGGCTGAAACCACATGTGAACCACTTTCTATCTACCAAAGGCTAGTCAAAATGGACGACTGTCTATCTTGTTCTCAACGGCGTAGACACTTTCATCTTACATATTTGTGTATTTTATTTACTTTATTACTAAGTGTTATTTCGCACTCTTCTTCTGACAACCCTGGGACCAAATACATTCGAGAAACTGTTTCCTTCACTTTACAAAATTTAGTTGGTTAACTCGGCCAACGGTTGCTTTGGTAGACCGAATTTGGTTGAAGTCAACGAAACAGTTTCGTATATACGCGCAAAGCATGTTCATTCCAATTTAAATTGAAAACGCGAATATGATCAAAGATATTTGATACAGCCATAAAGGATACTATATAGAGATTCGATTATCACGTTTTCATATGAATCCAAATGGAATACTACATAGGAATTCAAATTATCTAGGAACTTAGATAGATTTCTATAACGCTTTCAATTTTGTATTTATAATAGAAAATTAATGCAGACAGAAACATATAAAACGGAAACATTGCTGCCAATAATAATCTAGGTTGTTTATTAAAATCCTGATTAAAAAGATTCAACTTGAATTTTATCTACGAATTTGATTCAGAAACTTACATAGAAACTTGATAGATTTATCCTGCAGGAAAAAACTATCAATCCAGCATCCATTGATAACTAGTTTAATAATTTATAAATTTTCTGCATTAATTTTGATTCTTCAATGAATACTTGGTATTGTAGCTATAATTCGTGAGATTTTTTAATTAATTTTGTAAGTAAGACTAAAAGGATTTACTTGATGGGAACGTGATAAATGAAAATCGAAAATAAACAACTCTGCGCCTGTTCCGATGACTTTGCCAGGCCTGGGCAAACCATACAGTCATTGAAACTGTGTACACATAATTAACTCTGAACTCAATCTTATACTTTCCAGTTCAATTGCCTCTGGTTTTTGGTGTTCACAATTATTAAAGTCCAGATGCAATTTAATTAATATTATAAGTTAACATTATTAAAAGTAATTATCAACAAGTCTTATTTTAATTCGACATATCTTTAAATAATAGTTCACTGTCGATCATTTATCCCACAATGATCAAAGTACGGAATAGAATGTCAATTACTGTATCGTTTATCCTTGTTGTTCATTACTTTAACTTCGTTATTGCAAGACATTGATGTCCTTTGACCTTTGTAAATATTGTAACACGCTTATAATATAAATCACGGTAGAGAAAGCTTATATTTGTAAGGATGAAGCACCGTAAAAGGCTTTTCGCCGAATAATATAGGTGTACAGAAACACTCGTTACGCAAGCGTGAACATGGTTGCAACAGTGGAAAGAACAGTTTGAACCAAGCTTTCATATTCCACTTGTGACAACAATCGCATTTACACTGTACCAGTCTCATTCAGATTAGTGCATATTAATCTAGATTATATTTACGTTTTTGTCGCGAAATTTAAATTGACGAAATTGTTTCGTCGCGTATGGAAGATTATGACAACGATAATATTAATGGCGCGATTCACTGTATGAAATTGTTTTCTGTGCCCTTTGTTTCCTTCTTTTACATTATTTAAATTATTTTTCGTTGTCGCATTTATTATGTATATAAACAAATTTTGTGCGTGCAAATTTAGCTGAAATGTATGCAATTAAATAGATAAATATAAATATGCATATTTAATGGCTAGTAGAATGTAAAGAAACTTGATGGCGAAGTTGATTAATTAATGACTTCGCGCAGATTTTGCAGTGACGCGCATTCACCGAGCAAATCTGCGCGCAGGAATTGTCTCAAATATTATGCGCAATTAATCAGTCCAAGTATTCCGCGCCGTCATGCGCGCGCCGCGAACATTATTACAGTCGATTGATATAATGTTATGCTGTGACAATTACAACGCATCAACTTGGTCAAAATTGTTTCACAGAATCAACTTGTTTTCAAATTATTATCACTAATGCGATTATTATTATTGTTATGACACGGGCATTGGTCGGTAAAGCACAGACTGATGGTAATCGAGTTGTAAATAGTTCTTAGCAAAACAAAAGAAAAGATTGAAAATTATGTCACTTGAGCCATGCATGAGAATTTTCAAAAAATGTCTTTGAAGATGACGCTTAATGGGAATTAAAATTATTCCACGGAAGAAGCAAATACCAGTGAAATCACTAATATAAAGTATAATGGCATATGAAATAATGTGGCGAAGAAATGCAGGGAAGAAGAAGGTTTTGACAGAGCTTCGTGTCTCATGACGCTGGTTTAAGTGTGGTCACTGGTCCAAAGTAAGTAAACTTACTTTTACGTTATATTATTTCATGGTATGTATTTCTTTAGGCAATAATTTACAAGATTTATTTTATCTTAGTTTACTTCAACTTAAATCTAAGTAAAATGTTGGAATTGTATGAAAAAATAGTATATTAATATTACTCATAAAATTAAGAGAAAATACGATTATAAGTAACAATTATACTTTTCAAAATATTTTAGATTCAAGACTTTAAATTAGGACTTGAAAGTTTACATTCCAAAGCAAAATACACTCGACTGTCCTCTACCGGTCCGAACCGAAAATTTCCACACTCTACTACCGGTCCGACCTCTTCAAATGCTTTTATCCCCACCGGTGCGACAGGTCTGCGCAGGCGATCACGTGACCGACTATCAGCACCCCCTATAGCACGTAAGTTTAGAGAACATTGAAATGTTAACGTAATGTTAGAACAATGTTTGGTAAACAAGAATGTTTACTAATCATTATTCTAACCTTAAATGACATTTTAAATTTTCTAAACTTCCGTGTTGTATGTATGTGAATCTTATCGTAGTCAACAATTGACATTTATGACAATGAAAGTGAATGAAAGTGAAACAAAAAAAAGAAAAGTGAGTGAAATTGATATTATATAAATAAGTATCAAGTAAATAATAGTAAAAAATGTATAAATTTGGTGCAACAATAATATAAAACATAACCTTCCTTGCCGGTATAAATTTATAGTAATTATTGCAACCATAATTTTATCTTTTTTTTCCGAACATAGAAGTAAAAATAATATATTTGTTTTCTAAATTATAAATATTAATGAAAAAAATTAAAATCAGACTTTAAATACAAAAATTAATGTTATTATTTATAATTTGAATTAAATTTTTTATTAATCAACAATTTACTTCAATTTCACCAATCAGCAATTCATAAATTTTAATTTACAATCTAAATCATTTAAAAACGATAAGTCAAAACATTTACTATTTACATTTATATAATATACAATATAGAAACTTTTCATTTCGTTTATCCTTCTTAATTGTTAGAGGTTATAATTTCTGTCATCTTCGACATTACTCAGTCGTGTGCTATAGAACGACTGAGTGGTTTCTAGGTTTTTTTGTGTATTTATTTAAACGTGGTTACTTATCATTTTTTAGGATGTAGGAGAAAGATCGGTAGCGGAGAGCCGAGTGTATATCAATTTTCAGGCAGAATTATACATTTTAGGCTAAAATTTAAATAACATAACAGTTATTTTTACTAAGTTGAGTATAATATTTTTCCTATCGAAAAAATAAAATGTAAAGTAGAAAGTGCGAAGAGTTCTGCTCATAAGGCTATAGGTGCAATAGAAATAGGCGAAACGGACTCTTCATATTGTCCTTCTCCACTCCCTAATATTCCGTGTTGATAACGTAATTGAAGTCATGAATCAAGTGGACTTTGTATTCTGCGCATGCGTGTCGCAGTGGAGAGGACAACGAGTGTTATATTAGTCATTTACGTATATGGGGATATATATATTGTGGTGCGGACTCTTCGCATCACAATATATAACAGTTTCTACTGTACTTAGTATTACTCGCCTTCGGCTTGTGATTCCAACATATTTTATTTTCGAATTAGGACAAAATTATAACAAAATACTGTAAGAAAACTAAGCCTTGTTCAAAAAGACAAAATTTAATATAATTTAATATATTATTTAATATAATTTAATATATTATTTAATATAATTTAATATATTATTTAATATAATTTAATATATAATTTAACATAGTCGTTTTTTTTTCTTAACTACACAGAAAAGAATAAATTGAAATTTAAAAATTTAATTGAAATTTTAGATATGTATTCGAAATGTTCACATACTTTATTTGAATCGTTCTTGTTATATATCGACGTCCCAGACGAAGACTAGGCTATATCAAATTTTGGTTGAAGACTATGCCATCTGAAAATTTTACATGTATTTTTAAATAGGAAATTTTGAAATGGCATAGTCTTCAACCAAAATTTGAGATAGCCTAGTCTTCGTCTGAGGTGTCAATATATAGTCGTTTTTTTTTTAACTACACAGAAAAGAATAAATTGAAAAAAGTGCTGTAGTTTTAGCAGTCCATCCTCACTAAATCATGTTTTCATAATAGTACTATAGCTAAATATAGGAAAAATGCCATAGTTATAGCACTTGCGAGAAAGGCTTTGCTACAACTGCTATTACTATTGCACTTTTTCTTGTAATGTATTTAAAAATATATATATAGCTATAGAACTACACTTAAATCTGGCGAGACGCACGGCATTGGGACCGGAAATCTTGCGAGTCGCACGGCCGATAATTTTCTATACACGCATGCGCAAATGTAATACTACGTCAAAGTGTTTCAAAACAGTATCAATTACCAACTTGACAAACAATGTTCCATTTACGAATTTTGAATTTGGCGCTTTTTTCGTGTATCGGAAGCGGTGCGTCTCGCCAAAGGAATTCCGTGCGTCTCGCAAGATTGTGCGTCTCGCCAGATTCGAGTGTATTATGAAAACATGATTTAGTGAGGACGGACAGCTGAAAACTATAGCACTTTTTTTATCTCATTTTTCTGCGTGTAGGTATGAAACTTTTGTATACGTTTTTTTCATTCTGTGAGTAAATTGTTTCATTGAAGTAAATCTACACAAATGGGACAATTAAAGTTAACTTTCATTTAATCATGGATGAAGAGTTATAATCGAACTTAGTACAAGCTATTGAAAATATGTATTATCTGCTTCAAATTTACAAATTATTTCATTCAAAGTGGTTCCAATAGTTAGATTTCAATGTAATTTTTCAATGTATATTATACATTTTTTACAAGAATTTGTGCATTTTTTATTGCAATTATTTTGAATTTATTGCAATTCGCAAGTATAAAAAGTGAATAGCTAACAAAGGCAGTCATCGTTGATATCCGCTTATAATTTGCCACCCTTTTTGAATGGGAAGACGATTGAAAGCAACAAATATAGTTCATTGAATTTTTGTCTGGAATGCAAATCGTGCATCGCGGAATTTCACCAAGCACAAAATATTAACGTAACTTTGCTCAAAATTGCTGATGAAACACATTTTTGCAAACGCAAATATCTAATAATATCACAGCTCTTTAGTTGATTTTCGTTTTCCTCCTCTTCTCATTGCTACGTATATCTTTTACTTCATTCATTATCTAATTTGTCAAATTAATTAACTTTCGCCGAAGAGTATTTGAATAATTAATGTATATTTTTGTCTCCAAAACGCTAACTGATTAATTATTTATGAATTTCAGGTCTTGTCTACGCGAAAGAAAAGAGACAGGAAAAAAAGTGGGAAATCTTTAGATTGTAAGACAGAAGACAAAGACCAGCGATTATTGAACTTTTTTTCTTTAAAAGCTATAAAATTAATGTTTAAAGAGACAAACAGATAAATAAGTTTAACTTGCTTGTTTCATATGTAAATAATACATTTTCTTTATCAATTTGTTGTCGAGAACAGAAGAAGATCATGATCATGATTTGTCTCGCTATTCTTGCGGTTATCGTGGCCACGACCATTGGTGGATACTTTGGACTTTAAGCAGTTTCGTGCAGGTACGTCATATAGTTTGGCTAATTGAAATGATATACTTTCACATGTTGTATCAAGAAAAACTCACTGACGGTATACATGGAAGAAGATGATGCTAGATACATTTGACGGTACAAATTTTGAAATAATGACATGTTTTTCGCTATCCTTGCAAAAAACAACAAGTATATAAATATATACTATTTATCATCTTTTTCGCTTCGTTCTACCGAACCCGTGTGATAATTTCAAAGTTAAAATATATTAAAAAAATTATCTCCATTCGAAAAAGTAAATATAATATGACTGACGTATTGAACAATCTATAGTTTTATTCACTTCATAGTCAGTCAACTTTTCAAAATACAGTAGAAACTGCGAAGAATCCTGCTCATGAGGCTGTAGGGGCCATAGAAACAGGGGAAACGGACTCTCCACATTGTCCCTCTCCACTCCCTAATATTCCGTGTTCATAACTTAACTGAGGTTATGAATCAAGTGGACTTTGTATTACGCACTTGCGTGTCGCAGTGGAGGGAATAACGTGTGTTGGGATAGTCATTTACGTATATGAGGATATGTGTCGTGGTGCGGACTTTTCGCATAAGGACTCTTCACAGTTTCTACTATATTGCAAAGTTAGAACAAAAATATTCTCAAATTATATTCTTCAATGTTGCAAAAACAGAACTTTTCATGAATCAGATTAAATTAAATGCACAAACTTGAAAATAAAATATTCGATAATTTGTCAAGTAAAGATAATAAAGCATATTTTGCAACATGTAATTTTAATTCTCATTATATTTGAGAATGAACGACATTTGGAAATTAGCATTTAAGAGTTGAGTCTAATCAACACAATTTCGGAAACAACCAGGGATGGACACTCTGTAACTTTAATTATTTGAGTGTCGAGTATCGGCGAAATGTCCAGATACTTTGATATTGAGTATTGAATATCAGCGAAATGTCCCAATACTTTGATACTGATAATTGAATATCGGTAAAATATCTTGATATTTTGATACTTAGTATCGGAAATCAATATTATGTTTCGATTTTTCGATTTTTAGAGTTTAGATTACAGTGAAAAATCAACTAATTAAGTAATTATAATCTCGAATACATTATTTATTACATTTGAAACTCGATAAAGCATATATTCCTAGTTTTTTGGTTCTAAGGTTTTATATTAACTACAACAAACATAAAAATTCATGTTACACCATTCATGTTATATCTGTTTGAGAAAACAATTTTTCATCTGAGTAAATGATCTTCCGAAATTATTGAATTTCAAGAGAAAATTAATTGATCTCGAAAACGAATTAATATTGTTGCGCGAGCATGAAGGGGCTTCGGAATTTTCCGTCGCAGCCTTGGTCTCGCTTCCGAATTGAGGTCCCAAGAAATTAAAACTCCAGAATTGCTTCCGGGAAATTGCCGCTTTATTTAATTCCAGGAGGAAGATTATTAACAGTTTCTCGGCGGCCGGTGCGCGCACCCATACACTCACCCAAAAATGTATGAGACCGAGACCGCGTAGAATAAAGTCTAGTTTTGTCGGCGTCCGAACAACTATTAAGCTTACGGTAGCCAACATCGGAAAATGGAAAATCTTCGGCACTTTGATACATGCACATACACACATATGCACCGGTCGCGTGAAAACAAAAGGTGATAACGATACAAATAGTCAAAAGATTCACTTGATAATAACTGAAATCAAAGTGTATAAAATGAAATATTACAATAGAATTAAACTCAACATGAAATAAAATTTAATTAAATTTGCTTAGTGCAACAGACATTATCAAAATAAGAATTATATTTACCTTTAATTGATAGTCAAATTAAAGGTTTAAATAATAAACTCAGTGATTATTTTACAATATCTGGGGTGGGAACAGTTCCAGTTATTGCTTCATTTATTCACCTGTTGTTAAAAATTACTAGTTTAAAAGGTTACACGAAACTTTGCAAAATAAAACTAAACAATGCATTTCTAAAATAGCAACACGGGACATGAATTGTCTAAACAATGTAACAAACATTACACAAAAGGATGCCAAAAATGAGAATGAATTATTATTAGTAATTCTATATAAAATTATATAAAAACTTACCGACAGTGTTATTGTTTACGTGAGAAATATTTCGTTTTTTGGAAGATAAATTTATAACAAGGTTCTCAATATCTAGTGTCTAAAATTAGTATCATATAAAGAAAAATATAATTTGCACCATAGAAGATAAAATGATATTCTCTTTCAAGTGCTTTCAAGTGCTCATTCTACAATGACCGAAAAAGAGAACATCATGTAAATATTTTTTTTGCAGAATATAGAGATATGGAATTAAAAGAAATAATGATAGTTTCTCAATCAAAATGATTATTAATGACCTTAAATTAAAGTTTTTTTTATATATTGTCTGACACAGGTTCATTTTGTATCACTGATTTTTTTTTAATTAGTGTCTACGAATAACGTTAGTTTGATTTGATTTGGTGAATAACGTTAGTCTGGTCGGGAGCGATTGATCTGATCGCATAAGATAAGTAGTTTTGCTTCAACACTCTACATTCAAAACATCTTATAACTTGTAACATGGCATTTTGCCATGTTCCAATTTTCGT
Source organism: Aradophagus sp. ZL-2020 (assembly GCA_022817685.1). Taxonomy (NCBI): domain Eukaryota; kingdom Metazoa; phylum Arthropoda; class Insecta; order Hymenoptera; family Scelionidae; genus Aradophagus; species Aradophagus sp. ZL-2020. The sequence goes on from JABFOV010001683.1 coordinate 17,184, forward strand.
TTGAATTTTCAGTTTGGAATTTTAAATTTTGAGTTGCCAAAAGAATCAACTTTCCGAGGACCATATTTGTCTATATTATTTACTGATCATTCCATTTAATTTGTTATGTTGCATATTTTGCAACTTCTCGAGCATTGGAAAAAGGGGTTGAGTTGAAGCTTCAACTTTTGGAAAATTCAAGATTTGGACAACCTTAAAAATCCAGCTTCCTTATCCTGAATCCTTGTTCCTGTCCTCATCCTGGAGAAACGTTTTTGGAAAGGATTTGGAGATGTCTCGAGTTTTCGGAATGATGGTTTTCAGTTTGACTGGCAACACCAGAGTGTCGAGCTGGATGCGATTCCCGGCTCAAATGAAGGGTTGTCAATCAACATTTAGAATTTTTAAGTTTGTTTTGTCATGAATTGGTAAATTATTCGAATTATTCTAATTTGACATATGTAAATTTAGCGCGAGAGGTCACGAGCGCCATCAGTATTGCAATTTGAATTTTTCGAGACTCGAATGATTTGAAGTTTCGAGTTGTCATGGCAACGGCGCTGTTGACCAGTTTTTGGGCAACAGCGTTCATTCTTCTTTTGGCAACCTTTAAGTAAAGGTTGATTATTTCTTCTTTTGGCAACCGTTAAGTAAATGTTGATTTTTTTTGACGTTCGAAGAATCACTTGAGGAGCGATTTTTGTTTAAGACAAATTCTGGAGTGTGATCGCTCATTTTCTGGTTTTGGGTGAAACTGATTCATGGGGAATTGGCGATTCGTGACCTATTCGGTAAGTGATTGTATTTTGAGGATTTTGTTAAATTCGGGTTTCCGAAATTAATCATTTTTGTCGTCGCTCGAGTCAGGCTCTTGTAGCCTTTTTAGTTTGTTGTTTCATCCAAATTTGTTAATAAACTTTTAATTTATTTTTATAAATCTTGTCTCGAGTTTATTTACTTCAAGTTTAGAGTTTTGTTCTAATTATGGTAAAATATAACGAAAGCTGGTTTAGTTCTTTTGTTTGATTTCAATTCATTTTTAAATTAAATAATTAAGGTTTTCGTTATAAACTTCTTGTTGATGGTAAGCAAATTCAGCTATTTCATAACGAAAAACTTTTTCATTTCACAAAACTGTTTTAGTTTTCTGTACTGAGAAATAACATTTGCACTAGATTGCCCAATGGTAAGGATTAATAATTACAAACAAAACATTTGGTGAAATGGTACAATTTGAATGTTAGGATTGTACTATTAATTTTTAAACATTTCGAGATTGTGCAATCTTATTTTCTTAGAGCCACAACCAAAAACTCTATAATTAAAATGGATTATTTAAATATGTTATGATTGCTTTAATTTTTAAGCAAAAACAGCTGACTTATTAGGCTAAATTGCATCGTGTTTTTGCAGAACTCATTATTTAGACATGTATTGAAATTATTGCTTATTTGTGAAGCAAAGTTTACCTATTTCTTCCAGTGTAAGTGTATATACAAGAGTATAACAGATAGTTGATAAAACTACCTAGATATTCGATTTTGCAGATGATGCTTCTATCATTCTAGACATTTCATTGAGAAATCTGACCAGTGAACTATAATTAAGTTATTAACTGAAACAACGATATCGATTTACTATCTAGGTTTTTGATTTTAATATTTGATACTCAAATCAAGTATCTTAATTTCAAATGTTTATTTCGAATACCCAGATAGTGAATAACAATATTTATTAGGACGGTCCTTATTTTGGAAAAGTTCAAATTTTATAAATCTCACCCCAAAAAACGATTATTTTCTACAAACAATATTTTTTATATGGAAAGGTATTTAATCGTAGCAAATAGACGAGTGAATTTTTTAATGTATTTTATTGGTTTTTTTTTTTTTTAATTTAATGGGTAATTTCAGAAATTTTAATAAATTTTATCAGCTGGTTATGTTTTTATGGTTTCAGACACTTTACAAAACTATTCTTATGTTTGACAGATGACAACTGTCATGACGGTTGTTAATACAACAGTCAATAACATTAAATGTGGGATTGTTTAATAAAAAGAGTCATGTAGTATTTTTCCTTATTATTAAATTGAATAATACAATCAGAAAAAGAATATATATTGAAAAATATTAACAAATTTACTAAAAAAAAAAAATATTTATTTTTGTATAATTAATTAATTAAATGATAAAAACTCTTATCATTTATTAAGTTTGATGAATAAATGCGTTGGCGCATTATTAATTGAATATAATTTTTGTGAGAAATTAAAATTGTGCAGGTTAAACATATAATTAAAAATGGGATTTCGAAAACGCATGTAAAATGAGTCAGACTTAATATTAAGGCGTATTTTATGTATACCGTTAAAGGATACCGAATATCTAAAGCTACGGAGTATATGTATTTTTATATTGAAATGAATAAAAAAAAGTAGGATAATATTTGAGAAATATATTTTAAAAAAGAATAAATAAATGACTGAATGAAAAATAAAATTCGTTCTGAAATATTACATTATACAAAACATACAATCACAAAGTTTATAAACGAATTTGTAAACAAAATTTTTGTATGTATTCGACAGTTGTCATCTTGCAAATCAAAAAATTATTTCTGTATTTCTCATGGTATCATTTAACCTTTATAATATAAAGTGATAAAAATTACTATATTATATTGTTTTATAAAAATCTTAATATTTCACGCTAATGACTGCTGTATTCACAGCTGACAACTATCAAAGTCAGATTTTGATATACTCATTATATTAAGCAAGATATATAAAATAAACTAATTTATGTAATTAAGTGATGTTAAGAATGTTTATAATTTGTCAACTGTCATGACATTAGTAGTCTGCTAAGCGATATAATTTATTAAAATTTGAAAAGCTACCCGATAAATTGTAAAAAAGCCCGAAATCACCACATAAAATACATTAAAAAATTCACCCGTCTTCCGCTATGGTTAAATATTGTTCAAAAACTTCTTTATAAAAAATCTTATTTTTTTTTTTTTATAAAAAATAATCGTTTTTTTTTGGGGGCGAGGTAAAAAATTTTTAAACTTTTCCATAATAAGGAACGCCCTAATATTTATTGTTCTCTGTGCAGTGTATAATCAGAAAAAATGCAATGAAAAGACTCAATTATCATTATTTCTTTATTTTGATTTTGGTATTTTTCATAGATACCCAACAAAAGTATCAAAATATTTGTATATTTCACCTAAGAATGACACTCTGTATTGATGTATCGAAATATTTTACCGATAATCGATATCCACAATTGAAGTATCGAAACATAACACAATATCCATTCGATATTCTGTATTACAGTATCCAGATATTTCCTAGGTATTCGATTATTAAAGTATCGACATTATTAAAGTATCGACGAATTTCACCGATAAACAATACTATAATATTGAGGTATCCAGGCATACCAGCGATAACTGATACTCTATATCAAAGTTTCAAGCAATGTCGAGTATTAAAATCCTAAAAGTTTTGCCTATCGCTGGAAACAATTGAAACAATGTTTGTAATTAACTAATCGTCCAATAAAAAGTAACAGTCTCTAACTAAAATAACATTATAATATTTAAAAAAAAAAAAAAAAAAAAGAAAATAAGAATTAAAAGACAAACAGCTGTTAAACGTGAATTCACTGATAAGTTCCAGAGGACATTCCGGCAACAATTTTGCCCAGTTACAGCTGTACGGCGTCGCTGTATACGTTCTCACGCATATCGTCCAGATTACTCTGGAATGCTACGATTTATCCAATCGACACCCCTCACCATGGCCTTTGTCATCGGCTTCGCCATTGCGACAACAAAAAAGCAATACATACAAACAGCAACAGCTACCAGCAAAACAGGCGGAATCTTTTGAACCTGAACCAGTGTCGAAAGATGAAGCTCCCGCGCATTCGAATTTGCATCACCGTCAGTTGGGTCAACGAGGTCAAGCGAATCTTCGTCTAAAAACATCGCATTGGCGTTTGTTCATATTAGTAGTGAGTAGCTGTTAGGATTCTAAAACGGTTTCTTTCAGAAATATTTTATATCGCTCATAAGTACAGCTTAACGCAGCCATTTTAGAACGAATTGCACTAACCAATCGGGTAGTGGTTATTACATCATTATATAAACATATACACAAGAAAAAGAAATATATATATTCAATGTACGTATACGTACATGCACACTCGCTTCCAGACAGATTATGAATGAGAGAAACGAAGAACACTGTAAAAACTAGCAACTTTTCAAAATGATTTCTTACAAAATAAAGCATAAATATCCGTCAAATACAAAATCAGCTCGATAGAAATTAAAAACGAAAAAACGGTTGAATTTTGCACTTAGTGAAATAAAAAAAAAAAAACTAGTTTTTGCAGTGGAATAAATTAAGTACAGATAAAGTAATGAAACTAAGAAACAAAGACACAAACGAAAGCGAGATGAAAGGAATCAAAGTCGTTCGTTCTATAAAAGCGGTCAAGTGTTATAGCAGACCAACGAACACGCAATTATTGAACAAACATCGCAACAACTCGTTGATCAAATCGTCGATGTAATTGTGTGCATGTGCGTTTACGTGTATGCGTGTGAATGTCTACATATGAGTATGTGCATGTGTGTATGTGCACACACATGCATGCGTGTACGAGTGTGAGTGCGTAGGACCAAGATCACGTTCTTCTCCTCCACGTCATTAGACAAAAAAAATAAACACTTGGCCTTTGTTCGACGGTGAGGATCACTGTGGAGCTTTGTAGATTTTAATTTTGTTGTTAATCAAAAACACAAGATTTTGCGCAGTTTTTTCAAAGAAACTATTTTATTCTGTATATCTCGAGACATTCAACTTCACATCTATTGACTCTGACATCTTCTGCAGTTAAATTTCTTTACATTTTAAGCAAAGTTCAAATTTAGATTGAAAATTTTATCGCTTTTACTTTTCTAGACAAATTGTAAAATTTAAATGCATAAGTATAAAATATTTGTCGCTAGTTAGTTAGAACAAATCTAACTACTCTACGGTTTTCCTTATGATCGAATAATTGCTTTGCTATGGTGTTTTTTTATCTAAGGATAACAAGGTCATTTAGAAGTTGAGGGAGAAAAACACGATGAGATCTGATACAAATGCTGATTTGTATATTCTAAGATCGCCCTGAGAACCGAAGGAAAAGACGCATTTTGCTGTAGCAATAAATATTATGTGGCGTGTGTATGTATATATACACACACATTACTGAACATAATAAGAAATATTACAAATAAACAGAGAATAAAAGTATCGCGAAGAAAAGTTGAGGAACAAAAGGAAGACGTGCGAAAGATACCGCATATGTGACGTTTATTATATAATGTATAGTTAAACGATGTTGATTGATTTGATGAAGCACGTAAGAAGACGAAAAATAGCAAGAAAGATGACAAAAAAAATAGATATGAGCATAATAAGCGAATGAATATAGGCAGTAATGGGAGATAATAAAGACTATGTTATGTTTTGTTGATAATATTATATGATCGTTGAAGTAAATGTAATTTTGACGCAGTTGTGGATAGACTTTGATGGTATTTTAAACATTATTCAATTTGATAAAAAAGCTTTTTTGCGTACTCTTAGCGATTGGAAGTCTTGCATTGAAAATAAAATTAATTTATTAATAAGTATAGATTATACTTAATGGACAAAATTCCATTTAACTACAAAACATTATTAAACCAATTTCTCTTTACTTAAATTAATTTCAATTACCTTTTTTCTATACATAATTTTTTTCAGCAAACAACTTAATTCAATCCAAAGTATACGTGGACATGATGTATATTTGTATTCAAATTGAATATGTTTTGCTTTATTTTGAAATCAAAATACATGGAAACATTACATTACAAAAATGACTATATATATTGTAAAAAGTGGTATGTATCTAAAACAATGTTTTATTTTTAATTCAAGTTTGTAAGACTTAGATTGAAAATTTCAAGTTTAAGACAATTTAATTGACCGTGAATATAGAAATAAAGCCTAAAAAATTTAAATAATTTACTGTACTCTATGTGAACAATATGTGACCATATATTGACATTACACAGCTACATATGACTCATTTTTGGCTATATATTGTTACCTTTGTGACCGAATACATTACCATTCATACTACATTTTCTCGTCACGCATTCATTTGTTTTAAATTCATTATTAATTATATATATATATATATATATATATATATATATATATATATATATATATATATATATATATATATATATATATATATATATCTCATATATAATTCTACATATATAGAAAATGTAAAATATTTTTTAATACACATGTCTCTGTAAAAAATACAGTTTTTCAAAAAAAAAAAAGTGGATATATATAAAAAAATACGTTTTTATATTGATCTTATATTATCTATATATATTATATATATGTTGTCG
>JABFOV010001684.1:0-23626 GCA_022817685.1 Aradophagus sp. ZL-2020
CACATCAGTCGAGTGTAACAAATATAGAGTGGCAACGTAGTTAATATCGCTTCTACTATCCCTGATACCGAGCTGGCAGTGTGCTACTCAGGGATGGTAGTCGCAAACGACAGCAGTGTATTTGTGGTCGTCGGTAAGTTGTTTTAAGAGATAATTATTTATTTTTCTATTTGTTATTCTGTTTGTTCCCTATGTTTTTTTTTTTTTTTTTTTTTTTTTTTTTTTTTTTTAATTGTTCTAATTATTTCTCCCACGATTCCCGAAAAAATACTGTAACTTAAAATTAGCCTATAATTTAACTTTAATTTTGAACGTGGTTCCATTCAGTTCAACAGAAAGGGTCCCAACTTTATGGGCCTACAATAATGCACGCTCGCGGACCTATCCGTTTTGTCATTTGTGTAAATAAAACAATTAATTTACCTTGGCGCGTTTGTGACTCAGCTCTGCGTTCTTGAAATAACATTTCTATATAATTGGCAATAAAATATTCACTTGGATTCGTTTATCACGAAGCGGCACAATTATTTCACGCCTTTTTGTTTCCGTCCACTTTTCACTCAAACATTGTCACATCAAAAGTTCAATATGTTTAACCATTTGACACGTTTCAAATGTTTGCGACATTTTTTTATTTTCAACAGATAATTTAGTCCAATAATGAAGGTATTCAAATTACAAGCGGATTTTCAGCTACGAATTGTTTCAGTTACAACTTTTAACAATAAATATAATTTTGTTTACTATTTTCTGCTTAAAAAAGAACGTTTTGAAAAGCAGACTGTAACAAAATATCATTCTAAAAGGTTCTTTCGTTTTAAGAAGTCTTTTCAAATGTATTTACTTTTGTATATAAACAAATTTCTTTTTCGTTTATCATATATTTCTTAAAACCCTTCTGCTTTAAATTTAATTTTGCGACATTTAGCGTTTTATATCAACAGATATTCTGAGAAAATAGTAAGGAAAATTATTTTCTCATATTCGTCAGAGTGAAATATCGTATTCAAGTAATGAGAAAAAGTCAACTCATGTCAGGTTGACAGAACTTGTCTTTGGCTCGTTCTGCCCACGTTAAAAGAATTCATAACATTTACGCATATTTAATAAAAGTTACGACTGGAAATTTTTGTATTTTTAGAATAAAACCCAGACTGTCGTTCGTTCCGCAGTTAACAAACTTATATCTTGAATCAAAAATTTCAAACTCAGTCTACAGAAAACTTTAGTTGAAAAATTTGACTCGAGCAGTTTCATCTAAAAGTGGAATGGAAAAATGATGTACGATTCAAAATGCAATTTCAGAATTGAAATAAAAAACCCTTAAAGTGAAATGTAAATAAATATATTAAAAATCGACTGTCTTTGTTGCTTTAATTCCTTTACTTGGCCACTGTAAACAAAATTGTAAAAGAAAAAAAAAACTTGTATTGTTTGTATATCTAATTCAAAAGAAAAAAATTTTGTCCATTGAAAGTCGTTAATCATTGTTTTCAACAAAATTCTTGGCAATAAAAAAATTTTCATTGAAAACAGTCTTAAAAGACGTTCAACCAAACGAACCTTTTTTCCACCACAAAGTGTCGTGCCCTTAGTCGAAAACTGCAAAAATCGATTTGTTTGACGAAAGGAAAAAACTGGTCAACAAAGGTCGGAATAAACCGAGTGGCAATGACATTTGAGCCGAATCAATGACTACGCCAGCACGAGATTGGCCCGGAATGGCGTAGTAACGTACGACTATATTTGCAGAGGGTACTCGCCTGTCATCATGGAGCCGCTTGAGATCGGCCATCTCGAGCTCGAACTTGAATTTGGACACTTCGCAGAGCAGGCCGTCGCGCTCGGCGACGACCTCGGCGAGCTCGCGCTGCAGCCGCTCGATCTCGTTGTACTGCCGGCTGATGAGCTGGTTCTTCTCCTCGAGCATCGTCTCGACGTCGGGCTCGAGGCCCGTCTCGCCGGCCACGCTCATTTGTTTACGCGACGACTCGAATTGGCGGCCGTGCGATCGATCGGAAGCGCGATCCCCCTCGGCCGGCACTGTTTCCTCGCTCGCGTTCACTCCAACAATTACGATCGACGACCGAGGCGTCGCGTCGCGCGCACCAACGATAACAGTCGCGTTGTTTTGCCCCGCGCACGCCAATTCATTGCACACTCGCCATCTTGGGCCGAGCCTCGGCGTACAAGCGCTTTCCCAGTCCAACACTGGCTTCCGCGACACTACGCCAACGTCGCGCCGCCCGATTTGTCGTTAAACCGGAGTCGGACTAGCCGTGCGCGCGCATGCGCCCGAGCAGGACCGCGCGCGCGCGCGCTACCAACCGGCGCGCGGCCACGAGACTGCACGCTCGCGCCACTGCTCGCCGCTCTCCGGAAGCTCGCGTCCGTCGGTAAAACAGGCACCGCTCACCGTCTCGTTCGGTTTGGTCGAATGCGATAGACCAAACGAATGTTCTATGCAACAAAAAGTATACAACAATTCGGTTCCTTGAAATGATTTCATTAACTTTTTCCACACGTTCTATAATAAGTTTAAATTAATAATAAGGTAATGTTTAATTATGAAAACGTTCGACGTTGCGTTAATGAAAAAGAAAAGTTGACGAAACATTTTCTTTTTTCTTTTTTTTAACTTTAGAGAAATAACAATGTGAATTCAAGTTATTAACAATTATTGAATTACTGTAAAATTATTAATTGAAAATTATCGAAATTTCAATTATTGTCAAATTTTTTGTTTATAATATCGATTACCGGTATACATTAGTTAAAATTATGTTATTAAAATTGATACGAATCATTGAATGAAGTTAATACATAATGCAACGTTATACTACAATGCTGCAATGTTTGCAACTTGTCAGGCGCTCGCTTATCTGTTCGGCAGCAAATCTTCTTTCAAGGAAAACTCGAGTTTTCAATTTTTATTTAAATGAAATGGTAATTTATGTACTAATGTTGTCTTGGATAGAATTTCTGCCAATTTAAAGTCAGTATTTTCTTTTTTCAATCAAGTTTTGTTTTCGTTTTTTTTCCTTTTTTTTTTTCAATATATATAAATGGAGAACACGAACAATTGAAAATTTAATACAACTTAATGACATTAACTCTGATGAATAATACATTGTGGAAATATTTCTTTCATTGAATCAATCAAATATTTCTATCAGTATCAGTACTACAATACATCAGCGAAATAAATAAAAATCATAAAAATAATCTCTGTATGTATTTTAAGTCTTTTCATAAATTTTGTTATTTTACTTTTTTCAGCATGTAATGAGTTTTATACAAAATTAAGTTTAATTTAAACACAGATGACTCACTTTTAGTTAACATTTAATATTAATTGCAAAATTACTCCTGAATGGTTAGCATAATAAATGGATGATAATAACAAACGGCAGACATGATAACATTAGTAGTCTTTTTGAATTTTTTGTATATCTTTCATTGTGAACTCAATAACTCATGTACTACCTCTTTCCGAATAAAATAATAAACAAAATGTGTATGCTATAAGGAAGTAGATAATTCTATTTAAATTCACTCGTTAACATTTTTATTCCCTTGAGATTAAATTAATTTTTAAGTGTATATGTTAAATATTTCTGTAATATTTACGTTAGATAGCCCGAGAGAGACTTTACCACTTTATCGTATAATCTCTCGATCCTGCGTCCGGCGATATATTTTCCTAACTGGAAAATAAAATATGGTTGGTACCATTCGTCTTCGGCAAATGATACCAACATATTTTGTCTTCTCGATGGAAAAATAATCAACTCGGTACAATTAACTGTTATGTTGGTAGCTCTTCAAGCTACCAACTTAAAATTCATTTTTTTCCTCGTTATGTAGTATACTATAATCGTAGGTCCAAAATAAAAATATTATTTTTAGGTGAATATTCATCGCTTATTAAACATTACTCTTCTGCATACAAATTTTGCTAATGTTTTTTGTTATTTTTTTGTGTTTTAATAGTTCGAAAAATGTTTCTCAATGTAATATCAATTTTACTATAATTACTTATATTTTGAACATCTTTGTCATTTATTTATTAAAACGCGGTAAAAACAAAAATTCTAAAACTGCGCGACTCATGCATCTCTGACAAATTTTGCAAGCTTGCAAATCCAGTTTTGCACGACAACTTTTATTTTTTAATGCCGTAATTTTTTGTCTTTCATTTTAATATCTTACTTCACACATTTTATTTCATTCGCTGTTAAAATAACAATTCAATCATTTTCAGACTTTAAACAAATTCTTCGATAGAAAAAAAAACTTTCTTCTTAAATGTAACAAGAAACGGTTTTAATATTTCGTCAAAAATTAACTATTATGACAATAGAACAAATATGTTTGAAAAATGACTTGTGCCAAGAAAATCGAGGCATTGATATAAAACGGAACATAATCATAAATTCAACCTCGAAATAAATCATTGAATTCAACAATAATATTTTTTCTATTTTAATTATTATATTCCATCGTGAATAATTAGACTCCAAGTTAGTAACGGTTACTTTTTTTAGAAATATAACACTATAATAATCTTGAGAAAAATCAAAAATCAGTAATAAATTTAAATGTTCAGATTCAAATCAATTGAAATGAAAATTACGTCCCATCTTTATTCAGTAATTAAACGATAATTAAATTCACAACAGCTTTTGCGTGTAAAATTTTTCCCGACGTAGACAATGGTCGGCTTTATTTGTATTAACCAGCACAATTTGTCGACTTGCCTTTCGACTTCAGTGAAAATGATGTGATTAGCAAAACAACTGTAACTAATTAGTAGATAACGGTCAACCGAAGCGAGAAAGCGAATCATCAATCATCAATATGTATTAATAAACGTCTAACGTTATCGCGAAAATGATTGACGCCTCGTTGATCGGCAGGAACTTTACAATTGGATTAAATTAAAACGATATTTTGTAAAATAAATATTAAATTTGTTCCTTATCTATGCTTAACAATTTGTTTTATATATTATATAACAATATTCGTGTATTTACGAGGGAGGGGGGGGGGGGGGGTTGCACGGTTTACCTCCCTACTCGATATATAAAAATATACTACTTAAAAAATGAAGTTGAAGTTTCCAACGTTTATTAATAAACGAAAATTAATTACATATAATTTAGTAACATATATTGTAATCAAAAATGAAAAAAGTTTTATTCTCAGGCATTGCAAATATTCTAGCTTTTTCTTGTAAAATAATTGAATAAAAAATTACTATTATTTGTATGAAGAAACGTATATTATATTTCATTTTCGTTTACTAATAAACGTTGGAAACTTCAGGAACATTTTAAAAAGTTGTAAAACTTTTTTTATGTTAAATCAACTAATTGTTTACGTTAAAATGACTGATTTTTAGCGTTGTCTTATTCAATTTCACGAACAAATATGAACATAAATCACGTGAAAATAGTACTGCAATTGGGAAATCATTACGTTACGACAGGTTTGATCAAACAAACACCGAAATTTCGTAGAAAGCGCCAAAGAACTTTGTTTCTTTTTGATATCGGAATTACGGCAAACTGTTTCCTCATTCAAACGAAACCGCGCAATATCGGCAATGAAATCGAAATACATGATCGTTAACGATAATAAAACAAAAAAACCTAAGCACGTTCGACTAAACACGAGTCGCGTGATAATTTAGACAACTGCTGCCGTGATTATTGTCGCGCGCTTATCGCACTGCGATCCACGCCTACTACCGTCACGAAACGATGCGCAAGAAGTTCGCAACGTTTGTTTGCTACGAATTTTTCATAAAACTATTATTTTAATAAACTGAAATTCTGTTATTTACAATACTTTTAGGTGAAATTAAAAATAACAAATTTATCATTTTTTATTTTTTGTTCATACTTTTAGGCATTATCTACAATTAACAATTCAAAAATGACAAATTTCGCACCTTTTTCAAAGACCAAGCTCCACGGAACAATTTCATTGGATAATAAAAGCGTTACTCTTAACTAATTTCAGGGCTTCATCAACTTCATTAATAAGAGGGATATTTCGTCCATCGATCGATCAATCAAAATTGGAACTTAAATTTATATCAGCGCGATATAAAATGAAATAATTAAATTTTTCGTTTACTCTCTTCGTTAGAAGTGTATCCTTTTCGGTTGAAAATTTATGGATTTTGGAATTCGTCGCAAATAAACGTTGCAAACTTCCTGCGCATCACGAAACGTGCCTGCGTCACGTGAAATGTATAGGCGCTTTCCTAAGCGATCAGCCACAGATCACTTTACGCGAAAGCTGTCTTTTTATCTATCACGAAATCGAGGAGAAGATCGCTCGAAAAGGTCTTAGCGCGCTCGTACCCCTGACATTGCCAGCAATCGGTGGCAAAAATGCATGACCGATAACTTTATCGCGGAATCCGTGATATTGTTCTAATCGAATTTGTTTAATTAAATCTTGCTAGTGATTTACGCGATTAATGTACGTCTCGCGAATCGAACACTATTTTCGATCTTTTGTAACGACACCGATTTGTACGAAAACAAAGAATATAATTTTAAATACAAATGACAATAATTAGAAAATAATACCACGTCATGAATAAAAGTGAAAAAAAAAGAAGTGAAGTAGTTTTTTCTAAAACAATCATTTTGTCTTCATTTAAACGAATCTATTTCCTTAATTCTAATGGTAACTTTCAAAAAACACGAATGTGAAGTTTTCCACGTGGAAATATCCACATGATTCGAACTTTTGAAACAACTGAACAAATATTTTGTATATTTTAACAATAAATTTGGAGTATATACATACACTTTAAGCAGATTTTAAATACATACTTTTACCTTACATTTTTTATTCAATTTTTCCCAAATTTCATATCGTGTGGATATTTTCACGTGGAAAACTTCACACTCATCAAAAAACGGGTGCTTCGTTTAGTTCAGCTGGTCGGAAAATTTACATTCATTAATGAAATGAAACCCGCCGTTTCTCGAGCATTAAAGTCGGGTGAAATCAATCTTTCAATGTCGCCGATCGCGCGACAAAAAAAACACGAGGTTACCGAAATCCTTCGTTACAGTAACAGCAAGTAATGATATTTTTACGCCATTCTTTTAGCCAATTTTCCAAATCAAAGTACGATTAATTGAACATACCAATAATAATATTAATAATTAACATAACAATATTAATTAATATTAATAATTAATATTAATTATTGATAATTAACTCAATCTCGATATTTTCGATTGTTTAAATTCGTTGGCTTTTTGATTTGTTCTTATCGCACACTGTATAGTTAGAAACGTAGCACAAAAGTAACTTTATCATCATCGTGCGAGGGCTTTACAACAAATTTCCCCGAGGCTATTATTAACTTTTATCACACAATCGCCGACGAAACAATGCAAAATTTCATTAACGTTTGCGGTAATTGTGCTTGGCATCTTATGTTTCATATTTTAGGTTCTATCGTAGTTTACACGTCTTTATGAAGTGTTGCGAACGAATGAATAGACTAAGAGAAATAGATAGTTAAAATAACGGTATAGATAGTTGTTTTAACTATATGAGATGGTAAATTCTAATATCTGTGGATAGTAATTTGAAATGTCAATCTGTCAAGTGAGTAGAAGGGAAAAAATAATGTATTATATAATTAATTTTATGAATAATTAATAATATTACTTCTAAGAATATTATTTTTTAAACAAGAGTATAATTGATTTTTATTTCTATAATATAATAATTTTTAAGAAGATTAAATTACATACAGGTTCATATTTCTACAACTGAACTGAAAACAATTAAAATTGTTTGATTTCACTATCTGATAGTAGAATCAACTATCTCGATTTCTACTGTCTAATTTTACTATCTAAATATTTGATTTCACTAGTTGTTAGTAAAATCAACTGTCTGAATTTCTATTATCTAAATAGTGTTTTCTACTATCTATTTCTCTCAGTGTAAGCCGATAGACTGAGATTGCCAAAACAACATTTCACTTAGTTGAACCGTTTTACATGGTCGTAAAGTTATTTGTCGAATTATCGAGGAATCACTTTGTTTGCTGGGGCAAAGTGTCACATTCGAAATTGACGTAATTTCATTTCAAAGTCGCATTTTTGCCGCCTTCAGCTGCGAAGCATTTTTCGCGGCATTATTATCAATTTGAGAGCGATTAAAAGTGAGAAATGCATGTATTCATACGTATAAATGGATTAATTGCATGCAGTGCTACGAAATCAAAGAATAAACAATCTCTGGAATTATATCTTTTAATTTTAATCTTTTTCCTTCACACAAAGGATTAATTGTGTTAAGTTAAAGTATTTCGAGTCTCACAAGTGACGATGCATTTTTCATAATGACAACGCGTAGCAGCAGATTTTCACAAACGATACTCCATTAAAAAAGTTTATTTGTTATCAAGGTATTATTATTATAGTAATTCGTTTATCACGAAGATAATCTACGAGTTATAAGTTCATTCGAACTGCAAACAATTAAGAAATAAATTAAAAGTAATATAGTTACTAAAAAAGTTGGCGTACAAATTTATTAGAACTTTAAAATATGTATATTTCTTAAAATTTACCTGTATTTCTACATTCTAAATGCAATCGCGAACCTTTCACGTTGATCAAAAGTTTTAAATAATTTGTAAAATAAACAATGTACTCTTGACACACTGAACCACAAAGATAGATAAAGTGATTGTTCAATTTCCTTCGCAGAAGATTCCGTAAAATTATTAAAGAAAGATCAAGTGCTCTTATAACGTTGACTAGATTTTACGTCGATTTTTCAACATTACCAAACCTGATAATGCATACTTCTAAACTAGCGACAACAAATTACGTTTTTCATTTACATTAATTAATTTGAAGTTAAGAAAAATACAATTTTTCGTTAATACTTTCTCTGCGCTTTCCGACATTTTCATTGGTCGTTAATGTCGAGTTTCAAATTAAACATCGAATCTCAATCAATATAATTAACAATTTCAATTAACAATTAATAAAGTTTATTTCATTTTTGTTTTTACGGATCAATATTGAAAACAGAGTGAAAGTATAATTCCAATTAATATGTAACGTGTCAGGGCGAAGAGTGTCTACACTGAGAGAACTGCACTGTAAAAAAAGAATGTAAAATTACACTAGATATCATGTAAAATTACAGTAAAAGTGTAAAAGCTAGCCAATGAAATTGTTTCGTTTTGAAAAGCAGCGATTTCATTGGTTATCTTTTACACTTTCACTGTAATTTTACATGATATCCAGTGTAATTTTATATTCTTTTTTTACACTGTACATGATAAAAGTTACCATTCACTCACAAAAAGTACATTGAGCGAAGAAAACGTTTCTTGCTTCAAGACAAAATGTATCTTGATATTTTGCCAAGAATAAATGTTCTTGAGCCAAGAAAAGTTTCCTTGATCCAAAACACCAAGTGATTGAGCCAAGAAAAAATGTCTTGACAGGATGAAATTAGGTTTTAATCGAAGAAAATAACAGCAAAACTTAGTGATTCTTGAACGAAGGTCAAGATTTTTGTGAGTGTTTAAATGGTAAAATGTATAAGTTTTGATACATAAATGATAATGATTACCATTGAAATGGTAAATTTCACCACTTGAATGTTAAACTTTACAACATAAATAATAAAACTACATCAGTTTACCATTTGATTTTCTCAGTCAGAATAAATTTCGTCTTCAATCAAGAAATTTCGTCTCCGTTCGATGCATCCTTTTCGGCAGCGTTCAATCCTACGCTCAAAACTCCGAACCTACGATCCGATCTGAAAAACGCATTTCCTCAAAACGAGTACCGACCACTCTTAATACCGCCCCACCCCCATTTACCAGTCATTAACTTTGTCTCAGCACCCCCACCCGCGAGGCGATCGGTGCAATTTCCACGTGAACGAGCCCTGGCCAAACGCGCGTATCCGCGAAACCGTCGCGTGACAGAAGCGTCGGGATTGACGATCCGAGAGGTAGACAATTACAGGCCGATTAATGATAAGCGCAAGGGCGCCCCCCCCCTCCCCCAGCGGCGCGCTCCCACACGCGAGTCGACGGCCGGCGGGCTTTTGTCGTCCATTCAAAGGCTATATAAAGTTGCCAACTTCCTCAAACCGGCCGAACGGTTGATGCCGCGAACATTCCCGCGGCCGACACCTGGCGAACGAGCGGGGCGAACCCTCCCCTGCGGAACCGACGACCTGACCGCTCGCAAGCTCCATCGGATCCACTCAATCAGTAGTCACCGAAGGCTGCGGAGCGCTGCCGGTCATGACTCGCAACAGCTGCAACTCGGTCATTCGGTCAGGCCTTTAACAGTCCTTGACGAGGCGTTGCGATCCACGAATTCGATCCACGGTTAGTCCCGACTACTAGATCGTTACATTTGCAGTCTGCGCCGAGAAAAAAGATTGTGTCGACTCAACCGCGTTATTCGGTGCAACTAATTTGCGCGACGAAGAATTTTCTTTTCGCCCGCGCATGTCATTTGGTCGTTCGGTAAGTCCGGTTCAATCAATCGGAATTCGGCCGAAATTTTTTGCTCGGTATTGTGCTGTATTGAAAAGACGCCGTTCGGGTAATTATTTGGATGTTTTTTGATTTAAACGAATTGGTTGTGATGAGTAAATCACGGCTCTTTTAGAGTGCGGAAACTGGACTCTGAAATAGTTGAGATAGTTATTGGTACAGTCCGGTGATTCAAAGTAGAATGATTCTTGCGATTGTAAATGTACTGTGATTGAACTGCAGGATCGATTGGTTGGTAATTGACGATTTGCAGTTAGTTGAAGATTCGATTGTTGAAGCTTGAATTTTTTGAAACTCACCATTTCACCACTGTTTTTGTTAATTGTTTAGTAAAATGTAATTTAGATAAACTGTAACTGGGACAAAATATGAAAAGGATCAAATGTAAATCGAGATATGTTAAGATAAAAAATGCTAACACATGATATGACTGAGATGAATTGTAACACAAATACAAAGTATCTGAGATAGAAGTAACATAAAGTGACAGAAGTAACCGAAATAATCTAACGGGATAAAATTTAAAACGAGATAAAAAATTAGACAAACAAAATGTTATTAAGATAATTGTAAACTAAGATAAATTTGGATGAAGAAAAAATGTGGCTAAAATATAATGTGACTGATATAAATTATAAATCTAGATAACATGCGATTAAGATAAAATATAACTGAGATAAATTGTGATCAAGATAAAAAATAAACGAGATAAAATTTTACTGTGATATAACGAGAATACCCTATTTTTTCAAGAAAAATGTATATATAAAAAAACGTTGCTTTAAAAGAACGAGAAATTGGAGAATAAAAATTAAATTTGAATATTGGCGTTAAAATCATGTTATTGTAGATTGTATGAGAATGACTTCTAAAAATTACCTATCATCGTGTATAATAAACTTAATAATTAGAAAAGTCAATTTAAAAAATCTTAACTCCTGCTGCTGCATTTATTTTAAAAACAACGAAACTGGGGCGCTCCATTTCATATTCATACCGTCACATAAAATTTGTAATAGGCCATAACTGAATTATCTAGTCTTGCTTATTGCGAGACGCTCCCGTTCTTCTATCTCGAGAACAATTTTTTCACTCATTTCAAATATGATTTCGCGCCTGAATGTTTTTTTTTTTTTTTCCCCACGCAAAATATTAAATCTTACGACAAGATTCAGAAGTGACAAGATTTAGTAGTGAATGTTGAAACATTTGATTTTAAATTTATATATTGGCATCCACACTTTTGAAATTTGACCTAAGATTTATAGTTTCGAATCAAAAAGTATGGATTATTTAGGATAATAAATTTCGTTTTGGTACAAAACTGATCAATTTTATTACAATGTAAATAAATTTTTTGAAATAAAAAATAACTATAACAAAATTATTATATTTTGATGACAAGATATATATTTTTGAAAGTTAAACGATAAAAGCAGTTTTTTTTCGTTCGAAAACTCGTTACTGCTTCCGTGTAATAAACATCGACACCAGCGACTGCACAATTGACACACTTAATTTGCCTGACATGTCAAAATTTGTAAAGGGGTCATTAGTAACAACGACGAAAAAAAATAATAACGAAATTATTATAATAAACATTAGTGAACGGTTTCTTTGAATTTTGAACGTAAAATGCTTACACTGAACCTGCATGTAACTACATTGAAAAAAGTTATCTCTTGTAAACTACTTAAATTAACAAGCTTAGTAGTTTCAAACTACTTAAAATAAGACGTTTCCGCGAAACAAGTACTAAAAGTACGAAATTAAGAAGTTTAGTAGTTTCAAAGTATTTGTTTCGCTGAAACAAGTATTTATTTTAAGTAGTTTACTATTATATTTATTTTAAGTAGTTTACTACTAAACTTATCAATTCAAGTAGTTTGTAAGGGAATTTGTTTTGCAGTGTATATGTCAATAAATATTCATCCACTGAGAGAACTACGTGGTAAAAAATACCATTTAAATGGTAAAATTTATAAATTTTACCACATAAATGATAAAGATTACCATTAGAATGGTTAATTTTACCACTTGAATTAAGAAGTTTAGTATTTTTGAAGTGCTCAAAATAAAAAGTTTCAGCGAAACAAGTGCTTTAAAACTACTAAACTTCTTAATTTAAGTAGCTTGCAATAGAGTTCTTTTTTTTTTTTTTTTAGTAAAACTATATCAGTTGACCATTTGATTTTCTCAGTATCTTGAGTTTTAATTACGATTATGCCGTAATTGAGTAACCTGCGATTTTCCCTTTATTTTTAAAAATGACACTCTAAACGGAATAAATTGCACTCAAATTATGAGTGCGAGCCATTTCTTATACACGAATAACGAATCGATTCACTGAAAAATCTCATTGAAGCGGAAATATGACGGACTTTGGAGACAACCTCGGCCACGACTCCCCCACTCGAGGACACTCCACTGAAATTTCCACGCTAACGAGCGTCGACAATGTAAAAATGATTAACGGGAGTAAAAAATGCATCGCGGCCTGACAGTAGGCTCTAGTTGTCGATTTTGTGACACTTGGCGAAATCGACTTCGCGCAACTGTTTCATTATATAAGCCCCGGTTTCACGCGAATTGTCTGAGCAGCGGCCGACACTTGCACTTGTCGCGGCTACTGATAAAATGTTTATGCAAGTGTCAACTGAATCGTTTGATATTTTTCTAAGTGGTCGTTTTATTGCTCGAAATTTAGTGACGAAAAACGTGTCATTTAATTAACGAAACATTTTTTGTTCGCCCTTGAAAGAGTTGTCGGAAACAAGCAAGGTGCGAAAATGAATTCAACGCGCTCATTGTTTATTTGAATAACGCGAAGCAAAAGTTTTTTTTTCTCGTTATTCGTACTTGACGTTGCATACGACCAAGCGCGACCAAGCGAATAAATTATCTAAATTGTATTTGTAAAAGCACGTGTACTTCTGATGCTTATATATATATATATTTGCACCAACAACAGTAGAACAAGCATTAGGATAAGACAAATTACATAAAACCGAAAGTTATACGAAAGTGATTTTTTCGTTCTTTGTCAGAGGATTTTTTGATCAAGATACCCTGATAATGTAAATTTTTTCCTGTATTTGCAGCCGGAAGTTGATCGATCGAAAGCGAGGCCATATTTCGGTTTGATTACGTCAACAAAATGCCTGGAAAAATGGTTCGAGTAGGAAGGTATTGTGTCATCCTCCTGAGCATGGTGATGCTTTGCCAATCGGACGATGCAAATGACAATTTTGCGAAAGAAGGTTAGAAGTGTGCAATTTCGTATGTCAGTGAACTGGTTCGAACATTCGTTATAATGTTTTGCACGCAGTTTATAATCTGTATATGTTGAGTATGTGTGAAAATGTTGATTTTAAATCATTCATTTATAAGCTATATCTCAAATATATGTAGATCATATATGAACTTCGTGTGCACTATTCATAAACTATATATATTTTATTTAAATCATTTATAGTATTCGATAAATTCGATATTCGAATACTTGATGAATTATTCAAATATTTAATAAACATATTGTTTTTTCAACTTTCATATTTTGTATTGTTTCTCTTATTTGTTTCATCTTCGATGTTTTTATTGTTACTTTTGTTATTATTATTGTTTTCATTGTTATTATTGTAATGTTCGACAGATATGTCTTATTGGTACAAAGCTGGAAGAACGCATTTGTACAAAGTCCTGGGACACACGGATATCGAAAAAAGGGCGAAAAACGTAATCGTCTTCGTAGGCGACGGAATGGGAATGTCCACCGTGACCGCTGGCCGGATATACAAAGGTCAATCGAAGGGCGGAACTGGCGAGGAGTACCGACTGTCTTTTGAAGACTTCCCTAACACCGGATTTTCCAAGGTACGCTACTGCGGTAGCAAAGAAAACTCAATCACTGCGATATCTTTTCAATTCAAGTCAATCGTTTTCGTTACGCCATCTAGACGTACAACGTCGACCGACAAGTGCCTGATTCAGCCGGAACAGCGACTGCCCTATTTTCAGGTGTTAAAAGTCGTTACAGAATGCTCGGCTTAGATTCGAAGGCACAGTACAACAAGTGCGACAAAAAGATTAACGACATTAGCAAACTCTCGGGCGTGCTGACTTGGGCCCAAGAATCTGGACTCGATACAGGTAATTTTTGACTCAAAATTCATTCTACTCTAAATTCAAAATCGCCTGAAATTATTACCCATAAAAACGAATTTCTCTGATTATCTTTTTTTCCGTATAAACTTTATTTCTCAATTTCAATAAAAAAAAAATCTTATTTGTTGCTGGAAAATTTAGCTTTTAGAGCTTAGTTTTTAAATAACGTCTTTCAACAATCTATTGAAGAAAAAAAAATACGAAAGATACTCCAGACGAATTTTAAATACAATCTACAAAATATCTCACTGACATTACAATTTTTATATTTTTATGCGTTAATTGTTGCAACTTGGGCACATCGTTATTTATTGTTAACATCTGTTTCGCGACATATCTTTTTCGTCAGCGTCGATGTTAATGGATGAAATCGCGATCTCTTGTTAATGGTTCTAAAAAAAGAGTTGTTAATAGACATGGGAAAATGCGTATAAACATGTTTATATCGCGACAGCGGGACGATGAAGCTCGATGCAATATGTTCCCGTGTGTCATGACACGAACGACTATCTAGTCAATTAAGAAATAGTGACAGTAGGGCCTTGATAGTGTTATCCATAGGTAAAATGCATTGAATCAGTGAGGCTGTCAGCCGATCTTTCGTCATATCAAATGAATTCGTCCAGCATGGTCTTTTATTATTCATGTACTATAATATAAAAAAAAGTTGATAAACGTATAATGTATGTATTTTTAAACATTAAAATTGCAGTTTAATGTTCAATTAAGTTTCTCCGTTTCGAAGGTAAAAGAACTTTAAATTCGTAGGGTTTATTTTCTAACATTCAAACTGAAATGAAACGATAATTGTTCCTACACAATTTTTAATTAGTTTTTTTAACTAAATATTACTACACATTTCTCGCTGGTATAAAATACAAGTAAAACAATTTCTAAAAAACCAGCAATGATCTTTCTAATTTGGAAAGGAAACTTACTGGTTTTCAATCACTTTTTTTCTTGAGAACTGAGTCTTTTTATGTTTTTCAAAATCTAAATGATCAACTCTGTTTTGCAATTGATTTTCTTTTCTCAAGTATGTTGCACAAAAAAATTATTAGCGAAAATGAACAGTATCTTTAAGGGTTCCACGGATCAATTCCCTCAAAACGAAAATGCGATCGAAGAAAAACTTTATTTTTCGTCACAGCAACGAATTTTAATCTAAATTAAAATTTTCAAACGTGTGATATCTGATGAATAAAGTGAATATAAAACTGATAATATAAAGTTTATAGGATAAAAAAAAAGTGTAATAAAATACTATTTGTAGGATTCGTAACAACCACACGCGTCACGCACGCCACTCCAGGGGCACTTTACGCTCACATTAATAATCGAGATTGGGAGTGCGACTCAGAAATACCTCGAGAATACCGAAGCTGCACAAAGGACATTGCAAGGCAACTGATCGAGGACTACCCAGGACGAAATTTGAACGTTAGTAACAACCCATTCATGACAGCAGCTTTCAATGAACAAGAAGTTTTGTACGTATATAATATACGAGTTCGGACTTGGAAAAATTATTGTACAATGGGAGTTTGCGAATTGCAAAAAAACTGATCAAACTTTCCCCAAAATGATAAAAGGTTGGTAAAGTAGTCAATAAAATCGATATTGATATATTTCTGTTAAAATGAAGAGATTTTACAACGAAAACAGAAAATTTTTTTATGAAAATTTGTCCAAGTCCAAACCCGCATATTATGTACGTACAAAACTTTCTGTACATAGCTTTCAACCAGTCATTGAAATGACCATTTATTGCGACCTCTTTTCAATCCGACTCTAACACGACGATAATAATTAACTATTTAACTCTTATTTGATTTCGCCATGAACGTGAAAGGAATAGTAAAAATCCACAGGAAGTTTGCAACGTTTATTTGCAACGAATTCCAAATTTGATAAATTTTCAACCGAAAAAGATATATTTCTAAACGAAGAGAGTAAGCGAAACAATTAATAATTTCATTTTATATCGCACTAGTATAAATTTTACTTCTGATTTTGATTGCCGATGAATGACATTTTATTAAAAATTCATGTGCAAGGATTTTGCAACGTTTATTTGCAACGAATTTTCAATAAAATATCATTTCGTCCATCGACAATCAAAATCAGAAACTGAACTTATATCAACGCGATATACAATGAAATAATTAATTGTTATGTTTACTTTCTTCGCGAGAGATTTGTTTTTTGATTGAAAACTTATGGAATTTGGAATTCGTTGCAAATAAACGTTGCAAACTTCTTGCACATTAGTAAAATTGCAACGTTTGTAGTACAAGTCCAATAGAAATGAAGATTCTCAAAAATATCCTTTTGGTTAAACATTTTTCATTCCGACTGAAAAGCATTTCCATTTTAATATTTTTTCCAACAGGAATCTTTTCCATTTTAAAGGATCTTCCCATTTAAAAGGATACTTTTCTTCCAAAAGAAGTTAAACAGTCGATTAAAATATCACTATTTTGAGAGAAAATTTATTCTTTGTCTTTCCAAATTAATACTTTTGATCGAAAAGGATTCACGTTGATAGACACGGATCGCAAAGAAAAAGATGTTGCCTTTTTAACGAAAAGTGTATTTTTATCGGCGAATGTCACTATGGCCTCTATGAACTTAATATAATAATTTGGTAACATATCAACATTAAGATTTGATCTCGAGAATCTTTAATATCCTATATACCTTGATAAGTCTTAAGTGCCTTAACGATATTGGGTGATCAATTATACCGATTTTAACATTGTCAACAGTGAGTTCAGTACCTACAGACAAAAAAAAAGGATTGATTAAATTGTTAGGTTTCCCTTGAAATTCGTCGTACACTTTTAAGAAACAAATCAATTGCGTTTTTTACCCTAATAAAAAAATCCATATAGGAACCTGTATAGGAATTCGACACAGGAATCTACATAGGAATTTACTGGGGTTCCTAAATAGGAACCCATACCATCTAGAAACCTATCTCGCTTCCCATATGAGTTCAATTTGAACCAATAATCACTCATAAGGGAATCCACATAGATTCCTAGATAGTGTGGGTTTCTATATAGGAACCTAAGTAAGTTCCTATGTAGCTTCCTGTGTCAAATTCCTGTATAGGTTCCTAAATAGATTTTTTTGTTAGGGTAATTTATGAAATTAACAATCTTTGTAAGAATATTAATTGTCTTTGTTTGTTAATTTTACTATGTAATACAGAATTCGCTTATTATAAAAGTATACAACTTTCAAATGAAACAGTTTTATCAATTCTCTTTTCTTCGTAACGATGGAAATCAGCTGCATATATATATATAAACAAAACCTGTGCCACCGTAATTCAACATAGATTTTTCTATTGAAAATTTGAATATTTTAAAATAAATTATTGTCAAAATTTAGATTTTGTATTTTTTAAACATGAAGATTTGATAAAATCGAAGATTTGATGGATGACAGCCATTCAAGTTGTAACGCTTCATCTTACAACCGGCGATATCTGGCATTTTCTACCTTAAAAAAAAACTAAGGCAGAAAGTAACTTAGTTCGTGCACAAAGCTCGTCGGTTATTAACGCCCGCCGTTGACGAAACAATGGATTGTTATAATGCACGAGATTACGTTCAAAGCAATTTAGAGACGCGCGTCACGTCGGCTGTTCGAGGGCCAGTGAATCTAAGATACGCGAAGACTCCAAGCGAGGCTATCTCGCAGACGACCTTTTCGATGGCCAACGTGAATCCACGTCTTTCAATGGATCATGCCAAAACAAATTGCCGGCTATGACAAATGATTCGCTAAATCGCTCCAACGCCGATAAAAGCGTATCTCCGAGTTCATGATACTCTTTTCATCGGCACGTGTAACATGCACTCTGAAAAAAAAAAAAAAAAAATGATCTATGAAAATTGACAAATGAAGATTATAAACTTGCAACGTTGCGGAATAACAAAGTTTACTTTCAAATTTTCCAAGAACTGTTTTTCAATTTTCAAGAACAAATTTTTATTAAAAATGCAAAACGGAAGATTTTGAAAAAAAAAATACGGGCAAAACTTGTTTAATACAATATTTATTGAATTACTATAATCAGTGTTGTATTTTTTATATTAAAAAATAATTACTTTTCTAATATTTAATTCATTTTTTCAACGTTTTTATGTAGTCAAAATTCTCTTATTTAGTAAGTATTTCGTTACTCATTAAAAAAAGCAAATATTTACTTATTCAAAATGTTCTTTTTAAAAAAGTGAAAAACCATTTTTCAATAAGTGACTATTCACTTATTGTAAGTGAAAGAGTTAAAGTACATTAAAAAAAGTTAATATTTCCGTACATTAAGTAAAAAATCAATTATTCACCTTTAGTGAAATCCAACAAACACCTACCATTGATTGACCTACAATTCGAGGTCAGCTTCTCGTGACACGTTAATTTTCAGTTGTTGACTTCGAAAAAACTCAACGTTCTTGTGACATTTTTAGAGTAGCATTTACTTTACAATCAAATCAACGTTTTGTTGAATTTTAATTCACTCATGTAATGCAAGAAGGCATAACAACTGAGCTCTCGAGATGTGCTGATTGAGAAAAGTTTTGCATTTACAGGTGATAATGGGTGGCGGGGGTAAAATACTCGGACTGCAGGTGAAGCAGCACGATTCGTCGACCTGCAGCAGGGAGGATAGAAAAAATCTCACCAAGCTATGGGAATCAAACAATCCCGGTGGCAGAGTCGTAACGACGCTTAAGGATTTACTGTCCGTCGACACGAAGACCACCACGAAACTACTCGGGATTTTCGCTTCCGGTCATCTGCCTTATCAGGCCACGAAGGACGATGACACGCCCAGCTTGGCGAACATGACTAGACAGGCGATTAAATTACTTCGACGGAACAAGAAGGGATTCTTCTTGATGGTCAGTCTTTGGTGATAAAAACGCATTTTCAGCTTAAAAATTACATATTATTAAGCGTCGCTAATTATCATAATAGTTTAATTAAACAAATGTTCCTTTGGATTCTAACGGACACAAGTTAAAGAAGTTGTAAATCAAAATCGATTAAGTTAGTAGACCAGCGTATTTTTAAAATAATACTCTTGAATGCAATCATTTTTCAAAATTAATATAATCCAGCAATTCTATTATATTGAGACAGTGATGCAACATTTTTTTTAATTTAGTTTTTAGATGGGGACTTTATTTATTAAGGACCACCCTAATATTTATGTGTAACGTGAACGATTGTGTGACGTGAACGATTAAATTGCTCAAGTGTTACTTAACAAAAGAACAAAAAAATTCAAGAATGAGGCTGACTTTGTTACGAATTTTTTGTTTTTGCAATGAGCTCTTGTTAGTCAATCGCGAAAACGGAGTATAAATCACGTTGCACTATTGGGAAAAAAAAATATGGAAACTCGAGTTTATTCAATTACCTTGCTCGTCGACAACGAGACGACAGTCAAGGTTGGTTCAATATAACGTGCAACGAATGCTTGTAAATACATAATGGACAGTACTTCCTTAATTTATTAATCGCTTGACACGCTCTATGCGCAACGTGGGCACAGTTTTTGCTTAAAGTCGTACCGCAATTAAAATCGACGAATCACGGCCGCCTCGGCCAAAAATTAAATGAAACGCGATTTCTTTTTTGCCGCGCAGTGCAACGATTGACGGGGCTAAAATGTTTCAGCTTAAAATTATTTCATTTCAGCCGTTAGGGTCTTTGAGCTCGCGACGAGTGTTCCAATTTTTAACGATAATGTTTTATTTTTAGATAGTAATTAATAATAATTAAACATTATGAAATTGAGATGTTATTTTAATTGGCTGAAAAGGTTGAGATTTGGTTCTGGGCAATTTAACTTTAGCATTTGATTATTAATTAAGTATCTCGATTTAAGTTATTTTAATATAAATGCATTATTATTGAAGATGATTTGCATTGGTTAAAAAATAAAAATGTTTGCGATTCAATTATTTCAGAGAAAAGTGTAAAATTAATACAACCATATGATCAAGTTTAAATTCCTGAATTAACGGCTCATGAATCAGATTCGAATGATAAAAAATTGTTAATTCTGGCAACAACGAGGATTTTCCGTTATTAAACATTGATACTGTAATAATTGTTAAATATTCAACGTTTGATTTTGAATCTATCCATATCTTTCCATGGCATTTGTAACCCCCAGCTACAAAGATCCTCTCAATTCAAAACAAATATATTTACCATGAACCGTTTCTTCGTTATTGCCGGTCGTCTTTTTTAAATTTTAAATAATGTTAATTGTCATAGAAACAACCATGATCTAATCATTTGATTACGAAAAAAAAAAGTCAACCAATTCTAATTTCCAGCAACTAAATCTAATAATTTGTAAGCAGATTAGAAGCAGCTTAGCCTGGTTGGAGTGACCTTCAACGTTTGTTTCAGTAGTTGTTTGCTTGTTTGCGTAGGTGGAAGGAGGGAAAATTGACATAGCCCATCATCAGAATTATGCAAAACTCGCTTTGAAGGAACTGTCCGATTTCGATGACGCCATCAGAGTGGCTTTGAGTTTAGTTAAAGTGGAGGAGACGCTGGTAATCGTCACGGCGGATCATTCGCACTCGTTTACGTTTAATGGTTACCCCAAACGAGGAAACGACATTTTAGGCTTCGCCAATCAGACCGGCAACGTGAAACCATATGAAACGCTAAGTTATGCTAATGGGCCCGGCTATTACTATCATCGCCGCAACGAATCCGACAGTGTTTACGGCACGTGGCGGCCGGTGGAGAAAGACACCAACAGAAGCAACGTTTACTACAGGAACTTTGCCTGCAGGCCCTTACAGGACGAAACTCATGGGGGTGAAGACGTTGGAGTTTATTCGATCGGTAACGATTGTCATATGCGCACGAAGTTTGCAACGTTTATTTGTAACGAATTTTTAATGAAGTTTCATTTCAACAATCAAAATCAAAACTTGAATTTATATCAGCGTGATATAAAATAAAACTGTGAAAGAAGTTTCAAACGTTTGTTTATCAACGAATTCGTACTTAGAAAATAAATGTACAAAATACAATTTTGTTTTTTATTTTTCTGTACAATTTTTGTACAAAAGTTGAAGACCAATGTAAAATTATGTAAAGTATAATTATTCAGAAGATCTTGTGCTATTTTTCCAAGTTCGAATTTGTTGATAAAAAAACGTTTGGAACTTCCTATACACAAATAAAATAATTAATTTTCCACAAGTAGGGAGCGGACAATAGTGGAACTATTCGTATCCACGGGAGGCAAAGTTCCACTTTCTCCCCGCTCCCGCGTTGTGAAAAGTATTTGCCTCGGACACTGTGGCGCCCGAGGCAGTAATGTACCAATTTCGTTTACTATGTTCGTTAAAAATATATCCTTTTCGGTTGAAAATTTATGGAATTTGGAATTCGTTGCAAATAAACGTTGCAAACTTCCTGCGCATATTGTTATCATTTAATTTATTAGCTTAATTCTTTGAGTCTGTGCATGTCATTAAGTAATTTAATGAAATTAATTGAAATTTGTCAAAAGTTCCAGGCAATTCCTTTTTTGGCTAAGATTGACAATTTTGTATCGGAGATTCATTGTCAAGATTCAAACGGAAAGTTCGATTTTTACTTTATTGACAAAGAAAAATTCTTTGAAAATTCAGCCAAATATTTAATTGATCAAATATCAATTGTATGATTTGATTAGTTCAATCAAAATTTGTTCGGTTCAAACAAATCAGTTTCTCAGTTGATATCACGGTTGTAATTGCACCAAACGTAATCTAATTTATTTAATCGAAATCTAATCTTGTTAATTATTTTTCAGGTCCGTACGGTCATTTGTTAAGAGGAACATTTGAACAAAATTATATAGCTCATGTGATAGCATTTGCCGGTTGCTACAAAAATTGGCCGTCTCACTGCGATGGACCGATTTACCGACACTTCAACCGAATAATCAACAAATCTACGTTTAACAGTTCCTCCACGATTTCTATGTCAAACCAGCTAGTCCTGTTAATCGTTTTTCTTTGGACGTTTAGCAAACAATTGTTTTAGAAATCTGATGCATCGCAACGTGTCTTTAACTGTTATACAGTTACTTAAAATAATTGTCGTTCAACTCAAAGCTATATAATTTATAATAAAACAAGAAAAATCAAGAACAGCCGAAAACGTGACACATTGAAAATGCTTGATGCACATTGTTGTAAATATTTTTGCGATTATAATTTCGTTCTGAACGCAGACGTCAGAATACAGAAGTCCCAACCGTATTAATTTATTGCTGTTGAATTGTATCAAACTACTGTTACATATACTTTTATATAATAAATGACGTATTTTATGACTCCAACGAGAATAGTACAAATGACGTAATGCCTAATGATTTTCAGACGTTCTATCGACAAATTTATTAATTACTTTAATGAATCATTGAACTAGTCGTACTCCGAGAAAAAGGTTTTGGTTAATTCAACCAAATTATTTGGCTGAATCCCTGCAGTTATAGTTACCAAATCACCGGCGAAAAAAATAATTTTCTTCATTCCTGTACCCGTCATTGATTATTTTGGTAAAATAAATTAAAATTTGGTTGATTTAACGAAAATTTAATCGCTTCAACTATATCTTTTTCTCGGTGATACTTTAGTTCATGTTCCTACGTAATTTAAATTTCTATTAATCGTATATTTATTATGGAATAGACAGTTATTTCATAAGTGTGATGTACTGATATAATTCTCATCAACAGATAAAGGTTTATACTTGCTGAAATTTGTATAAACTTCAGAACAATGTCAGTATTGCTATATCATATTCAAAAATCTTTTTGTCAATCAGACCGACCGG
>JABFOV010001685.1:0-23625 GCA_022817685.1 Aradophagus sp. ZL-2020
TGGTAACTGCGGTGCTATACGATCGGCTTGACCAACGCTACTTGTGTTGCGCAGCCAGTATGTGCTGTTATGGTCAATTTCTGCTTCGATTTTGCCTCAGATGTTTGTTTATTATTGCCTTTTTCTTCACAACTTCCAAACATTTTAATTACATTGCGATATTTAATCGAACTCGCCAAACGAACCCGCCCGAAACGACCGTAACACTCTATTCGGTGTAAACAATTCATTTGCGAAATTTCCTTCAAAAGTGCTCACTTCAATCGCAACGAATTTCAATGGATTTTTGTTGCTCGTCAGATTGTTTTGCGTGCAACAACTTTTTACGGTCAAACTTGTGACGAAACATCAAAAAGCGCTTTCGATAAATTAATTTCCAACTTGTGAAACTCCATGTTTCGAGCCCTCGGTTTTTGAACTTGTAAATGACAATGTCGTTCGTCAATTACATCATGGTGAATGTTTTAAATTAAAAAACGTTTGATTAAAATCGTTTATAGTAAGGCAACAAAGTTAGGTTGGTTCTAACTGCAATCTCTCTTCATCACATATTAAAAAAAAAATTGTACTTCCAAAAGAATAAAATCCGTGAACAATATTTCAAGCATGAACAACACTTCGTGCATATATTTTGTAGTGAATAATACGTTGAACTTAATAATGTAATGATGATTTGTTGGATTTGAAAAATAATATCAATAATTAAGAAATCTCTCATCGGTAACAAGATTCATCAGCAGAATCAGCGTTTTAATTGGTACAAATCGGTAATTTCAACGTTAAATGGATTAAATTATAAAAATTATTATTTTCTTTTTCCTGATTTTCCTCAATAGATCTCAACTAAGTGCAGCAATCCTAATTCTGCTTTTGACATCACGACAAGGGATTTGTAATTCAAATCCACATGGCCCACCGTGATTGAATTTTTCAAGAATTCATTATCAATATATCCTTATTTGAAAAACGACGGGTAAAAGTTGCGCCGAGACATCAAACGTCGGCCGATCGTGAAAAACAGTTCCAGCCCGGCCGTCTTCGTTCATAAAATTAAGAAAAAAGGTAAAGACGGGCGAACGTTATCTGCAGCAAGAAAGTAAGCTATCCGCGCGAGCAAAAACTGGGCTTTTCCTTCCCGTACACAGCCTTTTCCCTCTGGACATTAAAATCCTAGCAAGATTTAAGAGAAATCTGGCAGCGTTATCCCGATAAGAAGATATTTCGTCTTATCCGGCGAGCGCAGGAACCGTCCCTTTCGGACGTCCATTCGTTTTCGCGATGACGCGTGTCGTATTCCGCAAACGAACGAGCCGGTGTGAAAATGATAGCCGGAAGATAGCCGGCCCGACGCGACGAGTTCCAAGTAATTGCGAAAAATTTACCGCGCCGATAATGATTCCCGCCGAAGCATCCTTTTCCGATAAAAAGTACCATTCGCTAATTTGCAATATTTCGCGCCAAGTGGCATTCCATCGGCGAAATGGAATTGGATTCGCGATGCGACCGTTGATAAATCGAGATCGTTATTTAAATTTCAACTGGCTTCGACGATACTCGAACGGGCTGTGCCGGAAATTCAACAACAACATGCGTAATTCCTAATAAACACTTTACCGTTACAATGCGAGCGACAGTTTTTCGCGATACGGATTTCGCAAAAGGGACGAATGTAGGTAGGAGCGGGGATGGCTGGAGAAACGACCTTTTCGATTCGCGCGCACGGTTATATTTACCCCGAACGTCCCATTGGTGCATAGTTTATTCAATCGCTGGGGTATTCCTTTGATACTTGCAAATGATTTTACTATCGCCAGTGTATTGCTAAGAAAGACAATTTACACCGTTGCCGAAGCGGCACGGATTATTGGAGTTATAGGTATGTACATTATTGGCTCCTGCAATGCACTCCGGTAATGGAACTTTTACAGTGCAATCTAGTTTTTATACGTAGTTTACTATTATTGTACTTTTATTTTGAATGTGCGCACAATGCGAAGCTGGATTTTTACGAATTCACGGTAGAAGACCTTTGTGTTTGTAATACGTATTAAGTTCATTTCGCGAAATTTCAAATGCTCACGTCATCGAAAATCTTTCTCGCTCAGCTTTATATCCTTGAGATAGAAAACGTTTGTTGTTTATGAATTAACTATTTTTCTCGTAAAATGTATCGTTGTGATTTTTTTTCTTTTTAATCATAAACTTGAAAACTTATAAATAATTCCAATAATAGACAATAGTAACTTAACTGTTTTTTTATCATTATTGGACTAAAGAAGCTATAAATAATATTTAAATACTTTTAATGTTATTTACAATCAATAGATAACTGAATACAATTCATTTTAAAAATAAACGTTAAGACGCGTGTTTGTGATTTCAGTTTTGCTTTAATTTAAACAGTTATGTATAATGTTGATAAAGATTATTATATTTATTTAATTTCTTGGGAAAATTAATCACCGACAATAAATAGATGTCGCGTTGCAATCTAAACTCATATTTCTGAGCTATAAAGCCATAATTCAAAATTAATCAGAATTACATTAACAGTGATCCAATGTTGCCCCAATATAGGATTATCTAACATTCCTAGACCTGTTATTCGAATCTAATTTTCAGGTAGTCATGCCGAATTAATTGATGTAGCACCAGTTAAAGTCTAATTTGTTTACAATTCCTCAAGTCCATTTCGCAAGGCAAATCGTCTCATTAACTTCAAAATTTTAGAAACAGGAATTTATTATCTTGAAAGATAAATATTAAATGTTCCCTCAAAACATATTACACAGTAGACGTGTCATCATTTTCAGACGATTAAACAGTGGATAAAAAAATTAAGAAAGTGTAGTAAAAATATAATTTGTAATACGTAGACAAATATATGTAACTTTTGTATTTTAAATGAACCAAATATCCTTTGTTACAATTATTTAAAGTATTCCAATCTCGTTGTTTGTAGCAGCAGAAATATTCTCTTTACCGGAACAATGCAAAATGTCGTTGAAAAATGATCAACAAAACCCTTCATACCGTTCATAACTTTCGATCAACATAAAACGTCAAAAAGTCCGCGCCCCAAGAAGAAATTTAATTGTAACAAGGACATTTTTATTCAAAAGTGGTTTATTTGTCACGGGCAAATACTCCCTCACGCCGACTGCACAGTTCACTCAAAGTGGCTAAACTTTTATTCAAAATAACGAAAAACACTGAATAAAACTTTATTCAGTTGAAATATGAATAAAACATTTATTCAAATCAAATAAATTTTATTTGCCGCGGCCGAAACTTTTCTCCGGGCGCAGTCAACTTGGCCGTTGATGAAAATAGTTTCGGCAGGTCGGCTGCGTAGCGCCATCTGACCGTCTTGTGACAATGCCACGGCCAAACGGCAGAATGCCGGGCGAATGAATTAGCGGCGAAAGTTGGGTCGGTTTTTCGGCCGCGACGCCATCGATGGCATCAAACGACGATATTCCGCAGGCGCAAAAAGGCGAGCGCGACGCGCGGGCGAGGTGTTTGCATAATTTCAGCGCGCCGTGTATCATCGCGCGTCGTAAACGTCTTGAAGGAAAGCGAGTAAATTGAAATTGCCTTCAGCAAAGCGCGGAAAGTAGTTTGAGACTTTGCAGCGCGTCGACGTAGGAAAAAAGCATGGTAAATAAGGAATAACAGTCTCGAATCATGCCGCGGATTTATTGTCGACGTTTATCGCGGAAATCCTTTCAGTATTACGCTCATCTCGTATACCAGGGGTGTCTTGGCCCCGGGTTTCGTTGTGTACCTGTGGGTGTGCGCGTATGCGAACTTCATAGTCCGCGCATGATTTGCTGCGAAAGCATTAAAGTCACGCCATTGAAAAATATGTGGTTGTTAAGGGATCCCGGTCCACGTGGAAAGACTTTTACTTTGTACCGGTCCGCTTCGACTTCGGACCGACGCGAATTTGTGCGCCAGTTGCCAAGCCCGCCATCGACGTCTAATTTCCAGTTATTTATTAACTATGTTCCCGGGGCAATTGCAATTCATCTCGGGGATCACGCGCGTTTTCATTGCTGCTTTCCGTTGGATTGGGATCCGGTGGTTTTAGGATTTAATTGGTAATGAACGATTGATAATGGAAAAGGTAAAATAAGAAAATTGCCGAGATATCGGATTTCGAAAGTCTAATTCTAAACATATTGGAGAAGAGAAATGTTTAAAGAAAGAGATTTTATTTTTATTTTGATAGAAATCTTTTATTCAACAAATTACACCTTCGTTACACACAAAAAAAATACACAATTTAAAATTACTTCAGTTTGAATTTGTTACAAAAATGTTTCATTTTCTTAATATATTCTGTTACTAAAAATTCATAAAATTTGTTTTCTTTTGTTTTTAACGTTAAAAAATATGAACAATTGTTTACATTAAATCGCAAATTTGAATGCAAATATTGCGAGCAACAGGTTGATTTAAGAGTTTCATATTTCTAAGTACGAGTACACGGCGAAGAGAAAAATTTGTATGTATGATTTTTCAAAAGCCGTTATCAGCTCGAATATTATCTGTTGTTCAACGAGCGACTTGGAAATTTTCGCACCGAACTTTCAATTTCTTTCTGACCGTAACACGCGACACTGTGTTCCTTTCTATTACATAAATGCAAATATCGGGCATTCCAAAAGAAAAGCCGCGGATTTGAAAGTTTTATAACCATTGCGATGGAATTGTAAATAAAGTTCGCGAAGTTGTGAACGTCGCTCGTGTATTTGCACCGCAGGACACGGGACGTTAAATTGTTGCGAATTGGACTTGCGACAATGGTAAACATCGCATTTATATCGTCATATTTCGATGTGTCATTATCACGTTGTTTTGTACCGCAGTGAATAGAAGGCAAGAACGATTCTGAGAATCTAAGGCAAAAATGGTAACACAGATACATGTGTTATGTTGAAAGTTGCGCTTATAAATTGTGTTTTTGTTATTCCAAAGTACGATAATTTCAACCGTTCCTCATGATATTTCGTACATTAATCATAGAATAGGTTTCTGTTGTGACATCAGGATTGTTTTTCACCCCCAAATGTTGATTCATTGAAACCTTGTTCATGGGTTTTTATACAACTAAAGTTTTTCACATTGACTATAAACACATTGTATAATGAAAAACTTTTGACTGACAATTTTATTATCCATGAAGCAAAAAAAAAAAAAAAAATATTTCAATAAATAAAGACGAAACCTTTTGAGTCAAAATCAGTTTTACTAAAAAGTGACTTAATTGCAAAATGTCATTTATATTCATATTATTTAAAGTGCAGTAATATTAATGTTGGATTTGTATGAAATTTTCGTATAATTCTGTGGTTAATTTTAGTACTAATAGTCGCAGCCAACATGAAAATATTTTCTACACGAAATTTTGGAAAAATGTGTGCTCTGCCGTTACACAATAATATAAAGTTAGAATATGTATTTCATATTATGAAAACAAAATAAAATGTAAGTCACGCATGAATATAATATCAAAATATTTCATGTTGATACTATGAATTCATTTTTCGTAGTATGTATTCCACGCCATTTTCGTACCTGCCGTATGAGAAAAGGTTAAAACAGATTTACTTTTCAAACATTTTCTCAAGATACGATGCCTAAAAAAAAAGCAGAAAAAACCTCCATAAACTCGCGACAGATCAGTCTGTTTTCCATAAAATTTTTTAATTAAAAGCCAACTCCTTCGCTCAAGTAACGTCCTCCTCCAGGCCAGATTTCTGTCAACGTCGTTTAATCGAATCACCGGAAATAAAGCAAACAGGCATAATAAATCTCCGCTGGACATGATTTACGCATGAGCAGCGGATCACGTCGAGCAGCGATCCGTGCACGCGGCAAAAATTAGCAATCAATTCATACGGATTGTCATTTCTGTAACAAGCGGGTGCGCGTGAGCGCGACGCCGGCGACTTTTTGTCTTCTCTATTGCGCACTTGCGGATGTCACCTTTCCTCGTTCATTCCCGCCGGCGCAAATTACGACCCTGATATTCGAGATTGCCGGGCGCGGTACACATATTCCATTGCTCATAACTCTTCAAAAATATTCCATTCAACGGTGAGTGTAGACACGGAAAAATTCGGTGTCGCATTAGAATCCGAGGAAGAAAGGTTACGAGGGGACGGACGAAATATCGCCCGCAAGCGCTTTTACGACCTTTTTTTCATCTTATAGTTTTTTCACCCGTTCTTTTTTCACTTTTTTCCCCTTTTTTTTTTATTTTATTTCCTTCCATCCTATGTTTTCGTGGTCAACGTGGCATTACGTCACCACATTGGACCGAATCCCCATTCACTGGCGGCGGATCTTTTGTCGCCTCCGCTTTTTCATCAGAACCACAAACAATCGAGACTGAAAATGCTTTTCAATGCCGAACAATAAAACAATCGGGGGCATCCGTTTCTTTTCGGATTAAACATCTGGAGCCATTTTACTAACGGATATAGATTTATGGAGACTCTCAATTTGCCGACAAATAGTCAACTATTTTTGCGACGTCCCATTGTCGGCGCGTTAAATAGTCTTATTCCATTAAGGCGCGAGCTCGTTGGAAATTTGACGACAAAGAATCTGTTCGGCCACTTTTTATCGCCGCAATTATTACTACTAATTTGCCGTGCCGGGTGTTTTTTTTTGTCCCGGCGATGCAAACGGAATGTCAAACACATCGCCAGACTTGACGCAACGCGACGCGCAATCAGTAAACGTTCATTCAAATATTTAAAGCGAACTATTTCAATCTAATTAAAATGGCTTTCATTGCCATCGAAAAGTGAATGGAGGTTTGATTTTCATGTATTCATTGTTTCTCGCGCGAAAACAGACGCTAAATCAGACGGTAATGACAATCATTTTCTTTGGTAAAAGGGAATTCTCGTTGTAATCATTCATGTTTCACATCTCGCTGACACTTCGTTTGAGACAATTACGTCTTCGGAAACGCAACATTTTTCATTCTCCTCGATAAGAGACTTTGTTCTTGGAGCGTAGAAAAAATAAGGAAGGTGCCTTTTTAGTCAATTGGATTTGAGTTATCGAATTTCGGTATAAAAAAGTGTACTTCGTACCAAAGGAGTTGGAGATTTTTATTTTCTCCTTCCTGGGTTCGAATAATTTTTATCGTATCAAGAGCACAAAGACAATAGTAATCTATAACTTTCTGCGAAAGAAAATTGGCTTTTTTTTAAGGGTGATGTAAAGTTACATTTTCACCAATAGAGTAAATCAAATTTACTTTGACAAAATTGATCTTGAAACGCACAATTATTAGCACATTTCAAACTAATTGAATGCCCCAACAAATTTCTAGCTTGTTTGTCTAAAATAACATTTTTTTGTGTCTTGATCTATCAAATTAAGACATTAAACTATTTTAACTACATCGAACAAATTATTACAACATTATTGTCAATATTATCATTTTAATGAAAAGTACAAGCGGAATTCGTATAAACACATTATACAATCGTATTATTTTTATGCTCAAACTAAATATTTACCTGGCCATACGTTTGTTAAATAATTTGGTTGACTCATCCAAATTTCGGTTGCAGTAGCCAAACAGTTTTCTAACCGAAATTCGTCTCCGTGAATGTAATTGTAATTTTGTTCAGTTGACGAGGTGGTTTCAAGTTGGAATTCATCGCAGACTTGCCACACACATAAATCGTTCGTTTATACAACCGGCCCGTTTGATTGAGTACTGATGACAAATGTGTTAATTGCAGGTGGACAGAAGTTTGCAGGTAGTGCTAGAATGATGTAGAATCAATTTTCTTGGAGCTTGCTCGATGTGAACTCTTTCATGAATTCTTTTGCCGATCAGAGTGAGAGTAAAAAAGTGCCGGGCGAAAGAGAGATGAAAAAAAGTGAAAGCCACGCGATCCTATAAAGTAGTAAAGAGCAGGCTGTGGGATGAAAGCTTTCAACGTGTCTCGCTCGATGTGAATCTCGCATGCTCGCAACGGGCAACGACAAGTTAAAAGGGGTTCGCAATCAAGCAAAACGTAATTATTCCTCCAGTACTCGGTGAAGACGAAACGGGGAAACGACTTTACGAGA
This sequence comes from Aradophagus sp. ZL-2020, assembly GCA_022817685.1. Classification (NCBI taxonomy): domain Eukaryota; kingdom Metazoa; phylum Arthropoda; class Insecta; order Hymenoptera; family Scelionidae; genus Aradophagus; species Aradophagus sp. ZL-2020. Next base: position 8,110 of record JABFOV010001685.1, read on the forward strand.
TCGGCATTTCATTGAAGTTTTCAATTTTTTTTGTCCGTGCATTCTGATCGGAAATCTCAGGACCATCCAAATTAAATATGCGACGACAAACGGTTTACGAAACACGTTCTCGATTTATCGATTACCAACCTATTGTCCAATAGAAAAAATAAACAAATAGCGGCACACGAAATTCTCAGTTACATTTTTTCACTCGATACAATTATTATTGTTATTTTATAACAGTTTTTTATATCAGTTACAAAGGGATGATTTTTGAATAACAGTTTATTCATTGTAATTACAGATGACGAAACACGATAGCAATTAAATTTCACTGTTAATTTGTCTGCCAAAATGATTCGCAGATGTTTTCATTGAAACATTCACAGTTCGTCTCGTTAACGTTTTTAATATTCCTCACTTCTGCAAATTTTCACTTTGTTACTTCCTCGAGTTATGTTACTGAAAAACTGCAATAAACTGTTCGCGTATTTCTTCCAACACATTTTTTTTTTTACGACTTTGTCATGAACGCTGTTTTTCTGAAGACTGTCAGATAATATTTCCGCATAGATGACATGCCCTTGTATTCGACGAAGTCATAAAACGGGAAAAGCAAAAATAAACGACGTCGCATTACTAATAAGAGTGGAAACATCGAAAACACTCTTTCAATTTAGCGTGAGGAAATTATGGTCGACAGGCTAGTTTTGAAACTGTCAAAACAATGTCTTTTGTCAAGCGTAACATTTTGCGCGCGATGGATCGAATAATTTTGGTAAAGTAAAAAGCATCGCAACTTTCAATTTGCTGCGAAATAATTACATTTCAACGAGTTTCATAATTTACTCCTCTACGCCCGATATACGAGCCACATGATTACACAAAGTAACCATATCGTGACTTTTATTTCATAATATAATAATTATAATGTGAAATATTTCAGACCCGCAGAGAGAATTTTTCGTCAATATCCCGCGTAACAATACGTTGCATCAAAAATGCAATTACTTTCATGAAAATTCGTTTCTCCGTGGTAACAAAAAATGTCGAAAGAATTCATGATTCGGAGAGCTTTGTTTGTCGTAATAATATTTCGATACAGCCCGTGCCTCGCATTATTTATACAAATGAAAAGTCTACGGGTCATCAACGAAAATGGCAGCAATATGGCAACAATAATTATCCGCGTTATTTAACGAATTGCTAATCGTGCATGTATAATTTAATGGATCCGTGCCCAGTAAATGAAACTGCATTTATAAAACTTCCGGTGCAAGCGTATCGTAACGAGCAAATCTGTTGCTTCGTACAAACAAAATAGAGATTTTAGTATATTTGAGCCGCTGATACACGTCGTGCGTCAAAAATGATGGCACTTAATTAACACTGACGCGTTACTCGGTATTTTATTCGTGTTTGAAAGAAAAAGTATCAAAAAAATGAAAATGATATTTGTTCATCTTAATAAAATCCGCTGTTTTGTTTATAATTTTAATTGATAACAACAGTTACAATGATTGATTTATAAATACCTAACATGTGAACAATAATTGACAGCATTTCGAAAGTTGTTGAAATATATCTTTTATTTATTTAATTATTTTGAATTAACTTTTAAGTAACGTTAGTTTAATAACGAATACATCAATGTCAAATATAAATCAAATTATTCTTCAATAATGGACTCTTATTTACTAACCGTTCCATAATGGAAGTCATTTCCCGAAAACTGTATATCTGATTGAAACTTGAATAAATACTATCTTATTTATATGTATCTTTCGCTTGCTATCGAAGTTGATATTTTGCAATGTAAAGACATACATAATAACTTTTATGTTTACGTTTAATATATTTCATTTATACACGTATATCGATGTTAATTTAATATAAGGTAATGCTTCAGTTATTAAATTGAACAACTCTTTGTCCACACAATTGAGTAAGCAATAATAACAATATTTTGAAAAATATAATTGTTTTGCATGGAAACATTAGAATGCAAAAATAATTTTCTCTTAACATTTATAAACGTGTAACTATGTTACATAAACATATTTAAACACAAATAAAACATACACAACAGCATGTCAAGGTTTTAATTATTGATCATGGCGTATTAACTGGCATTCAGTGGTTAAACATATATAAAGTCAGACATGAGGAAAAACCTTACAATAATTTGTTTACAAAGCATAAAAGTTTTCACCTTTATAATCGTCTGAATCAAATCATTGCCGGATTTTAATGATGACCTAGAACGCATGATTTCCATGGTGTTTTCGTGCGCAACTGTGAATTTAACAGCCTCGTCATACTTTACGGCGAGATCTCGTAATAGAAATGATCGGTTATGCGCTCATTTCTCGCGATTAATGCCGTAGTAACAATATTCATTCGTAGCCAAATGTCGTTCTATCGCGTCCATTAAGAATGACCAATAACACATTATGAAATCAATATTACATTATTTCTGTATGGACAATTATTGCCAACCATCGTACTAAATTGATCTGGATCTAAATTATTAGAACACACGACGGCCACTGAATCTAGTTATCTCGTAAATTGAAACCAATTTTCTAGTTGAAACTATTAGGCGAGGCAATCGAGAATGAATATCAGAATTTACCAACTGTCGTTTTCGACAAAAATTCAAGTGTGAAAGGTCAAAATAATCTAAATAATCTATTTTTATAATGGATATAAATATATTGGTTTATATAGTATTTTATACAATTCAAAAAAAACTGTAATAGCAATTACTTTTCATTGAAATATTGATGCATATTGATGATTTATTAAATTTAAGAACTGTTGACCATATAAATTTTTTTATAAATTTTAAGATTTAATTTTTGTCAAGTGAAATCGCAAAAATAGACTTGTCAAATTAAATTGCCAATTATCATTTTGGAATAATAATGCAAATAGTTTACTACTGCTGTCGTCATTAAATGAAAATATTTCAACTAATCATTATGATAAAGTAGTGAGTTAATTAATTTTCGTTTACGAACAGAAATTTGTATTCTGTTTAATTTAACACAATACATTCAATTTTCATTGAAATATAAGACAAACATTTTGCAATGAATGAAATTTCAGTGTTTTGGTTGAGAAATTAATTTAGAGAACTACGAACAATGGTATAGTTCTGAACATTAGAGTCCTGTGTTTTTAATAAAAAATTTTCCACTTATTTGAACTTTTTAAAATATCTGTATTAATTAATAATATAATAAGTTTTGTTACACAAAATATACAATAATTTGTCTGCAGTATATAATACTGCGTATAATAATGTGTATTACACATAAAGATACTCAACTAAAATGAATTCGACTGCTTTATATATTCGATTTGAAATGGAAACGTTTACAACAAGTGCTTTATTAAAAAATGATTGTATATTGAAAAGTTGTTTTCATTCATTTCGAATTTGTAAACTGAGCTTTTCAACATTTTTTAAAAATATAAAGCTTTATTGCTACTTTTAATTCCAATAGTGAAATATTTCACTCTCGAATAATTGAATTTCATATTAAACGTATACCCCTAGGATTTTACACTTTACTGTTTCACGACAAATATATCAAAACAAATTAATAAAAGAGGATTAAATTATATTTTTCTAAAAGTTAATTATTCATAGATGAAAAGATAATCACCACCTTCACGAAATTCTATATTTTCATACATATTTGTCGACTTATTTGTTCCTTTTCTGGTAGAAAAATTAAACTTTTTCTCGTTAAAATTGTTCTTCTTGTGAAACTTCCATTGCTTGTTGCTAATTAACTAATCAGTACATGGCGACCGTACATTTATCAAAAGTTTCGAAGTAGCCCAAACTTATTTGTTGAATGTAAATTTTTATCATCAAAAACGTTTATCTAGGATCGTCTGATTTCTGAAATATGTATTTCACCCAGACATTGTTGTGCAACTTCTTCAAACTACGAAAGTTTCACCGTCAAAGATACATTGCATTCTCATCGCGTATCTCGATCTAGAATGCGAGATTGCAATTGACTTTAAGTTGCATCTGTGTGCAGGTTAACTAACCGAAAATAATGGAAGGTATTCATTCTGATTACGTTTCAAATATTAAAGTTATTTATCTGTTCGAACAAAAGGAAGAACTAGTACTACGTAACGAAATCAAAAGTCGATAAAGAATACCGTTTTTAACGCAAATTAATTATCATATTCACACGTATCCGAATAAAAAGTTGCGAGAAACATTATTTTATTTGAATTTAAAAAATTAACTTATTTTGTCACTATTTAATCAGTAAAAAAAATCAGTCAAGCATAAATAAATTTCTGGCAGTTTTATCTTCCACACAATGCATGAATTTTCTCTGAATTCATCGTTGCGCATATTTAATCCAAATATTTTTACCGCAAATGTTCAAAGTCAATATTCAAATACTCAATGTATAAAAGATTATCTTAAAAAGAAATATATTCTTGGAGGTAAACCGCTGAAGGAAAGAACGTAATTTCCTTAGCGATTTTTCGTTTATTTTGAGACCAAAAATGGTAACAGCAAGATGTCGATCACTTGACTCAAGTGAACTCAGCTTGAAGGACGACTTCTTTCTTGCCAGAGCCGAAGTTTCTCGTTGAAAACATTCATATAAACTTTTCACTCAAACTTAACGCTTTTGATTCTTTTCGAATTGCCGTGACTGGAAATACTTTTTCTTTCGTTTTAATGATCATTTCAAAGTACAATGAGCGAACAAGGATGCAGCGTTGGAGACGATTGTAACGTTATAATTAACATGTTCAATATCAAATGTGAAAATTCGGACTTTCACAAAAGTCGAGCATATATCGGGACAAAATCATGCGATTTGTCACTAACTTCAAGCACAAAAATTAATGTAGTTATTTATACACATTTGGTTTTTTAGTCATTCGTTATAAGCTTATTATTTTCAGTCGTTAGGTAGTGAAGTACAACAATTCGTTTTTAGTTAACTGCTAGTTTTTCGACAAGCGGAAATGACGACGTCAGCCATGCGGAAATGTGCTAATACAGAAATATGCGAAACCATTGAACTGATATAAACGAGAGTTGACAGAAACACACGCGTCCTTTAATTTCATCAGATTGACAATTCGAATTACATGTTACAATTGACGTGCGGCGTGTAAAATGTATATTAATAATTCGGCGAATAATTTTTATTATTTTCAAAATAAAATGAACAATAGACCGTCATTGTCATTTAAATTTACGATTCCGCGATTATTTTACATGAAATAAATTTCATCGACGATCTCGCTTGAAACAATCGAATTGAATTCTTGTCTGATTGTTGAATTTTGTCAGTTCTGTGAAAAATGGTTTTTTACAGCTTTTTTTAAAGTACCGACAAGTTATTCATCCAGAACCGGTATGCTTCGTGCGAAGCCAATTCAACAACAGTTTAGAAAATTAAGTTTTATTGTTTTATAGCCTTGCAATATGGAAAATCGTTTGATGTTGCTCGGAGGTATTGCACGGAAAAATTACCATTGACAATTTTTGCAAATGAATGCAATTTAATAAAATTATTTAAAGTTATATATCGTGGAATTTTCATTACAAGTAATTAAACTCACATTATACATCATGTAACTAACAAAAATTTCGTAATTTTTACGTGATCAAAACTGTTTTTGAAAATTCGCAATTTTTTGTTTTTAACGTTTTAAATTCAACGAAAACAAACAGTATCTTTGTATTCACATCACCGCCAACAATTTTCGTCAAAAGATAAATTCCTCCAAAGTCTCAATATCACTTTTTCTGACGTTGTTATCGAAATATTTCTGAATTCACAGTTTTCCTTTGAGTTTTATATCGCATGATGACGTAAACACCAAAAATTGAGTGGTCAGGTTCAAAGGTATTTGACTCGCAAAGGGCGAAACTTGTCGCCACAAGCGAAATGACAAGAAGCTGTAGCTCGGGGCTTGTCAAAGGCCTATTTCAGTTGATCTGTTTGAATTTATGCTTTCTAAACATCATTAAATTGAGTTACTTTGTACAATTTTGTAGAGAAGTAATTTAAATATTTAAATGGAAAATACGGCAATCGATTGGTAACGTGCAGAGTAATTTAAACAGCAATTAAAAACCACAAATAATACACATTTAATAACAATATTTATAAATAATTATCATCACGTACTAGATCATCCTATAATTTACTGTTTTCGTTCTATCCTCAATCATAATTAATTCAAACTCGCGAAATAAAGCAACCTAATTAAAATAACACGCTCAGTTTCATTGCAATATTTTGATGCATTTCCGAAGATAGAAAACAAACGTATTAATGAGTGCAGAGACAAAGAATAACTGAATTCTTAGATCTAAAAGAAAACAGAATAGTTTCAAAGTATGAACAACTGGTTGGCCGTACTCGTTCGTTTGTAAATACGTCGTCGAATTAATTATGAAGAGCCGGAATCAAAGAAATAAAAATGTTTTTCGTTGCAACTCGCCTGCATTAAGTCAATTAAGATGACTCATGGCCGGAACTTTTTCCGTCGCGGCAGCACGACAAAGACGATCAATTTTCGACCCTCGTTTCTCGATCTTTTCCTTCTTTGAGTCAACCCCTATTCCGCCGATTCTTATTAACCGTGAAATCCACGTAAAAACTGCGAAAAAGCCACCGTCACTTGAAACACGAAAAACAGTCAAATTAAAACGGCAGCGAAGAAACTTGGACGAAAATTATTAAACGCTTTAAAGCAAGTTACAACGTCTCATAATTCCGAATTCCTCTTATCCGAGAGGTTCTTGACGTTGTATCTTGTTTGATTCACGTCGGGCCCCAGTAATCTTATTAAAGTTCGGAAATTGTGAGGAACGCACGTTAGCGTTCGAATCGCCTCGGAAGAAAATTCGCAGTACAGACAAACGAGATTTTCAAGGTTATTACCAAGTTAACTTCGTTCCATGGTTTAATCTAAAGACATCCAAACTATTTTCAGGTTGGATTTCGAAGGACGCGTGCGCCGGTGCAGCCGAATCGTGCCTCTAATTGAAACGAAATTGCGTCACAGCGAAATATTCAACGCGAATCGCCGCGGGAGAGCGGCGCTCAAGGAATAATTCGACGACGGTGCGTTTGATGCTTTTTTTTCTTCTTCCTTTTTTATGATATGCATGTACGTACACATTGTTCTTATTCCGAACGAAAAATGCGTAAAACGTAGAAGCCCTGAAATGTTGAAGGCAAATATTTAAAAACGTACGACGTTATATACTAGTCGAATAACTCCGTTCGTAGAGAATTATTTCAGTAATGCTGCGAATTTTTTTTTTCTTTTTTTTTCTCTCCTTTTCCACTCTTCTTTATACTTTGTGGAGGGGTTAGGGGAGGAGTAGAGATAAACAAATAGATAATTTTGTTTCAATTGTACAATTCAACAGTTATTTAACAAATACAATTGAAGAACGAAATTAGCGAAACGTTTCTTTGAAAGGTCCGTCCAACGCTGTGTGATGGAGATTAATAAGAGCCACCGGAAAAGAGGATGGGGCGGGGGAGAAAAAGGACCTCGCTCTTTCATCGCTCTGTGAGTGCCGGAAATGGAATCAGGCGTGAATGCAGAATCCAGACGTTTTCTTGAAACAAATAACTGTCGGGCGAGTTGAACGGAATTAGCGGTCGGTCGGAAAGCAATATATCGCAGGTTTCGGTATTCGATAACGCGCGCACCAAACTCGCGGCCGATGAGGATCAAATTCCTATATCGGCGACCGCCGATGGGCGGTGGCAATACAGATAGCACAGAAGCCGGCGTTTTGTAATGAAAACCAATTCCCTCCTATGAGAATTTTCAAGAGACAAAGCGCCCGCGTCCTTTTGTGCCCCGAGACCCGGGACAATTTTATTTCTGGAGCAAACGGTAAACTGTTTTGTTTTGTATCACGTGCCGGAAGAAGCATTCCTTATTTTCGTGTAATCAGACTCGAAAACAGAAGCAGGTTTGGTCTGCCTGTTGTACCTCTATCGGTCCGATCTGCAAAGTTATCGATCAGCGTCGATATATATGAAAAGACGTTCGAGTGTACGTGGCAAACAACGTTTTACAATAAACTCCCTTCCAGCTTTTACAGTTATTTAATATAAAATTCCGCGACCTCGAGTTCCGTCGTACCGGTAACGATTGGGAATCATAAATGGAGAAACTCGATGGAACGTATAAAAGAATAGTTTATTGCGAGGACTCGTCAATGGCAGCACTTTTCACAATGTTATTCATTAATAACCCCGTGTTCGAATTACAGATTTGCTCTTAGGGAAGAGACGCGCTCCGACGGTCTACGTGCAAAATCTGGAAAATAACTCGGCAAACGTGGCGCAGTTTTCGCCAACTGCAAATATTTATTCGGGGTTACGCTAGCATGAATGCTGACGGGTCAACGACTTTGCTAAAAACATGGCTAAAAGTATTCATGTATTATTCATAAATATCTACTTATCGACGCCATTTACATTATAATACCGTGATATATCTGGCGAGCAATTTTTCATTCCGCGGTTCACCAAGAAACATTAGGGAAAAAACGTATCGACACACTCTATCATATCTAATCCCATTTATCAACTGTTTTATAATGTCATTGCATCGTTTGTCAACTTTTTTGACAACGTTAATCGCACGCCTGTGACTTATCTATATTGCGCGTAGCAAGCGATGACATATCTTGTAATTCGTCGCGCTGCGAAAACGGAAAAAAAATAAAAAAAAAAAGAATAACGTCCTCGGACGATTTACTTTTTCATCATTTTGACCGTTATCTCGAGTTAACAAGCCATTGAAAACAATAGCACTGATCTTTCACTTTTTACTCGTGAATTTAACTCGGAGTTCTTTCTATTCAATAAACAAGAAGGCACGAAATGATTTGGATAATGAGATCGTTATTCTTACGAAAGTTGCGCTACGCAGTAAAGTTGTTATCCCCTGCTCAACGCACCGTCATTTTTAAGTGCCGGGGTATTGAGTGATTTCCGCCTGATTAACTGTGAAGTAATTAACAGTGTTTTGTCTTTTGCTCGAACTGTATTCTAATTAGATTAATTAGTTACAAGAAGTTTGGAAATGTGTTATTCGTATTACAATGTAAAGTATCAATTGTACACTGACAGAAAAGAAAATTGGCATCAGTAAGTGAATTTGCAAGTTAAACTACTTTTTTAGTGCATTTATTTTAAAAAATGAAAAAGCACAAAAATGAGATATTTTTTAAGACGACTTAATTTTCTAGTTGAATAACAAAGTTAATTTTATAATTTGAACAGGGAAAAAATATTGAATCGATAAATTGTTGGTTGGAACAGCAAAAAGTAAATTCTTTAAAAATATATATATTAGAAAAAAGGATTGAAAAACATTTAGAAAATGAAAACAAAAATTATGTTATTGTAATTATGTTGCTTGAATAATTTGTGAATTTGTTTTTCACTTGCAAGTATAAAATTCCGATAAATGCGCTTAAACTTCATCGATTGTTATACTTTACATTTTAATTCGCGTTATTCCATTATTTACATAAATAGTCTTACATTTACACAAAAAATTTATTCGTAAAAGTATTTTTCTATTATTCATATTCGATTATTTTAAATTAAAACCAATTTAATACGGTTACTTTCGAGTTAAATTTAATTCAATCTAAAATTATTCCTCGGTAATAAATTCTGATTATCCGATAATTCCATCGAAAATATAGTTAAATAGTAATTTATTTGAAATATACTTTCATTAACTTACTTGTTATTGTCATCTTGTACTAAAGTAGTATTTTCATTTTCACAAAAGATTTGCCGTAATAAACTTTGTGTATAAGCGAAATTTTCATCCACGTCTACTAAACTCTTGTTTATGTAAATTAATGGAACTAAATTCGGCAGAATTTTGTTAATAAATTCGATATAATGCATAGCGTTCAAATTTCACTGCGCAACGGAGCGAACTTTCTAATTGATCTTTTAGTAGACGATGAGATATCAACATATCATCGTTACATTTCACCGTGAAACTTTACGGAACACTTCACTTTTGCTTTCCTTAATAATATAGGAACAGAGGGGGAGCATGCGCCAGCGTCTTCTTATATGGTGAGAAAATTAAAGCATGAATCCGCTCTGGAAGAGTTTCGAACGTAATCTCAAAGCTGTAGATTACCAACGAAATTGTGCATAATTTAAATAACAGCACCAGTGAAATGCGCGCCATTACACAGCGTGGACGTAAAAAATTGACTTGTCGCGGTTCGTGCGGTATTGCGCAAACCACAGAAAATATATGCGGACAAATGCATCTGAATTATAATAAGCTGAAAAAAATATGTTATGATTCCACGCGTTGTGACTAAATGAGTGAAACGATAAATTGTTGGTTTCACTTTAGTTGACAGAGGTGAAATGTTGTTTGTAAAATGCAGCTGCGAGGAAAGGCATGTTTCAAACAAATTCTCTTAGTTTATTTTATTTAAGCTGCGTCGGGCTTATTTTCACATTTTTTCAATATAAAAATTGCAAAACAAAAAGTCAATTCAGTATGACTCGACCGCTCTAAACTATAGAATATTTATAGAAATGCATTTCTCTTCATCCATGCTTGCAACACTTTTCCCAGTAATCGATATATTCGTTTATTTATTTAAAAATAACTCGGGTAAATATTATTAAGTGTACATCTCTATCCTTCTATACTCATGTATCTTGCGATGAAAAAAAAAAAAAATATAATCATAAGAGAATCCTTACAAGCCCTCTCTTATTTCATCGTATTTCAAAACACTTAATTTCATTTACCGCAAACTCGGTATTAACAATAATCAGCATAATGGTTTACGACTTAGAGTTTTTATTACTTTGTATTACGACCTCATTTTCTCAGCATACATTTCTATATATAATTCACATAAAACAATCGTTCAGTCTTTACAACAATGATTAACGGATTCTCGCCGTAATTCAGCTACGCTTTCGCGTTAATTTCGCAACGTTCGTATTATGTTCTAAATCGTTGCAGATTCACAACAAAACATATTTCATAAATTTCGTAACCGAAAGTAACACGATAGACTAATAAAGGTTTATAAAGCTTTCGAGGCGGTTGACGATGATGGTTGGCGAAGTTTCGCGGGTGTTGAGAAATCTCGCAAGTTATGAACAGAAATGAGGGGCGAAAACAACGGGAAAACGCTTTTAAGCGCGGAAAGATACGATAGTGTGGCTTCGGCCTCCTTCTCTTTCGATACTTATTCCATTGTTTTTCGACGGTTGCAGGTAGTTTAAGAGCGTCGCGACCGTCGGGACGAAAGCCACTCCGTCGATCCTATCACCGTTATCTTTTTGCTTCCGTCGACCTCTACACACGGTTGCGAACCTGGACGATTGCCAGAAGCGAGGAAAAAAGCCAAAACATTTCTTCCTTTTTCCAGCCCCTGCCTCCCCCCGAGCGTCGCTCTTTGGGGGATTTCCCCGGCCCTTTGCCGGGGCGTCCTTTCTGCGCGCGAAAAATGAAGGCATTTCAAAAAGATGACGCGACGAAACCAAAGTAGAACAAAAAATCGAACGAACAAATTATTTCCCGTCCCTTTGAACAAAATGCTTTCACTTTGATAGCGTTCAATGTGCCACGTCGTGCGAGCACTTATGAAGCGTGCTTCTGTACGCTAAACCGCTTAAGACAACGTAATCATCCGAAATTTGCGTTAGGCAAATGTAATTGATGGTCTCGAACAAACAAATTCGTCGCGAAATATACTAGAAGTATACTATTAAGTTACTAGATGTATAGCCGGGAAATTTCATGCGAATTAGATTTTACAGTAATTAATCTTAACTTTCATATGAATAATATTCAATAATTTTAGATGCAAATGAATGATCACATCAGAAAATATTGTACAAACTTAACAAAGTTAAACATTTAATTTGTAATTCTTTGTTGAGTATCAATATAATTTAACGAATGGTCAAATTAACGCGCGACAAAATCATAACAGTAGTTCGAAGCAGTCCGTTTACACAGTTGAATTCACAATTGAAACGCGTCACATAATTGATCACTTTAACTAAGAAGTCAAACAAAAATAATGGTCGATTTAACCGCGACCATTAATCGCGGGTAGTTAGTCTCTTAACGAGCTAGAATTTTAATTAACTACAATTATCTCAGGGCGTAATTAAATAAAGATCAACTGCGCGATAACAAAACCCAAAGGCATGAATTTCACAAAAGTGAATCAACGAAACTTTCGAAGTAACTTGTTTCGCCGTTGTTTTCGCGAGCCGGCAAAAATTGCTTAATACTTAATCATCGGCACGTTGTCGCTGGCCCGCGGACAAAGGGCCAACCTTTGCCCGTTTGATGTATTTCGAATTAATGCAAACGGCTAATGTTATGTTAATGCTTCTTGCAATAGTATTAGCGGTTGCATCGCGGGTACCGTAAATACGGCGCGGAACAATCCTTTTCCGGTTGCCGGCGCTTCCGTCCGAGGAGGCTCCAACCTTGCGGCGGCTCGTAAAATTTTATGCTTCGAATAATATCGAATTTGCAGCAAGGTGCACCACCTGAAGCCGAAAAACAAAGGTCATCGGCGCGCCGCTGAACGTTTAATGACCTAGACCTCCCGTGCGCTATTACGCATTTTATCGCGCAATATTGGTTCGGTCTTGCTGAATTGTTTATGTTGCGTCGCTGTGCATAATATAAGCTACGAAGATATTAGGCCATTAAGGCGCGCGGTTTAACGATAGAACCTATCACGACTCAATGGCTGGCATTTCGAATACAGTTGCTTGTTCGCGGAGAAAAAGGCCGGAGTAAATTTCAAGGGAAATTTTCGTAACGAGGAATCAGGGGAGAATAATAATGGTAGCTACACGGGGGAAAATTTTAAAATCACATTCATCTTGCTGATAACTTTCAAATGTTTGACTGAGGATTACTTGAGTTAAAAATCACGTTGAAAATGTCTGACTGTTCATTGATCTTTAAATGTTTAAAGATAAAATATAAATAATTAAATACTACTGTCAAGAAACAATTACAACATTATTGTTCGTTTCGCTTTTATGATAGTTAAATTCAGAGTCAAAATTTTGGAATTCAAAGTATACAAAATATTTAGGTGCTAAGATGAAAAAGTACTTTTAAGATTTTTTTTTTTTTAATTCAAATAGCTCATAATTTCGACTTTGCGCGCGAGTTTTTCCAAGTGTATGCGTGTTGTTGAACTTTAAAAAACGTTAAAAAAATGAACTTTTTTTTTTAATGTCAAACGTTGCAGGTGATCGATGAAAATTTAACAACATCCCATTAAGTATTTCATAATAACAGCGAAACGTTTGTTAATAATTAAAGAGACATACTTAAGTGCAGTTTTACAGGTTCGCAATATTTTTACATTCTTAAAATGAAGTTCTTCAAGCAAGCGTTTCCAATGTAAACGTACAATGTTTCGTCAGTGTTTTATTACTCACTCAAAATATTTGTCCGAGTTTCTGCAATTCGTAGGAATGCATAAGAATTTTCAAAGAAATTTGCTGGCATTTGCAAATGCGATACTTTTTTTTTCTTTAGAAACGCGAAGAAAATCATGAACTGATGCATACTTTACGTCATGTTTAACATTCATTTGATACAAAAATTCGTGTACCGTTTTTAGAGTCGCTTTAAAATATGCAAAATTTTGCAAATAATTTCGAAATTTAAGCGCGCATGCGATATAAATTCACTCGATTATCCCTTACGCTACATACGCAAAATATCGCTTCTTTTATTTCATTCCCTACTACATAATAACGAAAATTAATGTAAGTTCTGAAAAATCCTAAAAATCTCCAAGTATTTAGGAGCAGTGACAAATAATAATTTGAATAATCCTAGAGTTAAGCTTTCTTGTGCCAGCAGCTATAAACGTTAAATTTCAATGTTAATCGTGACTCGTCTTCACCGTGAGCGGATTTGGAAAAGCTTTAAAGAAAACAAAGCGTACGAAAGGAAATCAACTACAGTTTTTATTTACTTTTGGGTGGATGTAAATTTTATTACCAAAAAAAGTAAATAAATAATAGCATTATTCATCAGAATTTAAGTAATAAAAAGAATTTTATTTAAATATTATGCAAATTCTTTCTATAACAAAAATATGAAAATGATTGTAGTACTGCAAAAATACGCTATTACAATCATCCTTTCTTATGCGTATATGAAGGAATAATTATTTGCGGTATGACAATAATACGTTTCAAGATCATAATTCATACAGATGTACACGCAAAACAAGGTACAGTGTTCTTACGGTTAGACTTATGACTTCCACTAAATACTGCTAACGTTGCAAAATACAGACGTAAAAAAATTATACATTGAATATGTTTTTGTCAGATATAAGTTAATAATGAATTACGTTATAAAAAACATATTTACATCAAATGTTACATTTTTCATGCTAAAAATGACAATTTAAATTAAAAATACCAGTTACATATATAAAATATCATATAATTAATGTCGAATGTTTAATTTTAAATTTCACATGTTTAATGTTTAAATACTTTGAAAAGGAAGTCGTCATTTCACACAAGAAACCGCTCGTGATAAAAAGCAACGATAATACTTACTGTAACTTTTTTGTTCAAAACTGTCAAGCATGAACGTCGTCATCAAAAAAACGTGACATTTTTAATTTTGACATTGACATTTCTTGTCAACCATCGAATGTTCGGCATCCGGATAACCAGCTCGTAAACTTTAAATTTTAACTGATTATCTTTTACTGTTTTCAGTGTGCCCTCGTCTCGTCGTCCAGAACGAAGAACTTCTTCCTACCGCCAATACAAAGAAAAGGGTCAACTGCAAACATGCCCGACAGAACTTCCATCATGGTTTGTTGCTGCGAGACAAGACTTGAAAACTTAGAGGGTCGTCGGATGTTCAGGTTCGTTGAATTTCACAATTATTTGCGTTTGATACAAACGACAAAACGAAAAAGCACGTCTGACACTAAAAATCGGCCTAATAAATATTTAGGTTCAGACTCTTATTATAATCAAATTATCGGTAATTCAATTATCATTTTTCTAAAATTACATCTTGATTTAATATTTACATAGTTCTTGAAAACATAATTTTGTGTTGAGAATTGAATAAGTTGAAAGTGTTGTACATGCAGATTATATTATAATCTACTTTTGTCAACTATTAAATTGACAACATCGCGTTTGTTAGTCACAAATAACGAGATTTGATAAAAAAAATCTTTTAACTTTGATTTTAACGTTACATGTTTTCTGTGAAGTTCCATTAATACATTTTTTTCTTATTTTTATACATTTTTCTGTGCTTTCTATTTGTTTTCATTCTTAAAATAACCCGATTAAGGTTTAATGAATTGTTAGTTTTCAAGCTTACGATATTTTGAAGAGTTCAATCGATGAAAAGTAAAATAACAATTTTACGAAGTTAATTAATCGGAAAATTTCAGTT